>JAXIVD010000531.1:52500-55000 GCA_036785275.1 Cancer borealis | reverse complement strand
GTATTTAAAAATAACCGTGCGAATTTAACAAATAGATACATATCACGGTCATGGTCTAACCAAGTTAGTTAGACCATGATTGATGTCCACGGTCACCTCAAAACATGGAATCCGTTAATTCAAAATTCGAATCTAGCTACCTACTCCCTAATCAACAACAAGGAGAGGAGGAATAAGTAAGTCAAGTTTATTTATATTACAGTACCATTATAATTATTTTTCTTTGATGGGGTAAACAGCATCGGTATATACATACATACATACATATTTGATATGTTTAAATGCCATTATCTTACTGTGTGAGTGCATACACACATGCATTAGGTTTTTTTTTTTTTTACATCCTTCGAACGAATAGATGCTACAGACTAGTAGGTAATATAACTATAGGAATTAATCTATTAATATATAAATTTAATTGCACTTCTGAATTATTCTTTTTTTTTCGGATGTTTTTTATTTTTATTTATAATTTTTTATTCACTTGTAATGTGCTAACATTTACATTTTATTTCAGGTTTTTTTGTTGTGACAACCATAAGGACACATTCCTGCAGATCCTTGTTGGTTTGGCCAGGAAGTTCCCAGAGTTTGAGGTGGCACAGTGCTGTAATGGGCACTGTAATCACCAAGATTCTCCCCGTCGTGGGCGGCAACCTTTTCAATGGTTTTGGCTCCAACTTGTGCAGGGACACAAACTCTGATGTTCACGCCAAGTTGCCCTCCAAACGCCAGGCCACCGGCGACTGTGTGAGGGATACTAGAAGCCATGACCAAATGAAAAAGCAGAAGCTCCAGGGGTAGAAAAAATAGGTGATGGGGGAGATAATGACTGCGTCTTACAAGCCAGTGATTTGTCTCTCTCTTCAAAGGAGTTATACTTACTACTACTGCAGACTGTTTTTTTTTCTGTGCAACAAAGATATTTCTCCCCCTGCAAGACAGTGACTTGTGCTTTTCTTCAAGGGAGCTATACTTACTGCTACTGCAGACAGTGTTATTTTTCTGTGCAACAAAGATATTTTTCCACCTGCAAGACAGTGACTTGTGTTTTTTTTTCTTCAAGGGAGTTATACTTACTGCTACTGCAGACAGTGTTTTTTTTTTCTGTGCAACAAAGATATTTCTCCCCCTGCAAGACAGTGACTTGTGCTTTTCTGCAAGGGAGTTATACTTACTGCTACTGCAGACAGTGTTTTATTTTTCTGTGCAATAACGATATTTCTCTCCCTGCAAGACACTGATTTGTGCTTTTTTCCAAGGGAGTTATACTTACTGCTACTGCAGACAGTGTTTTTTTTTTCTGTGCAACAAAGATATTTCTCCCCCTGCAAGACAGTGACTTGTGTCTCTCTGGACGCAAGTACGCCAATTCTTTGAGAGTGAGGCCATCGTCAGGCGTGTCAACCTGGTGTGCCTTTCTCGATACACCTTGGAGGAGGTGGCAGAGGAGATACAGACCGCCAGGGAGCAGCTGGTCATGGAGGACAATCGGGTGGTTCAGATGTTGATTGGAGAGCTCTCTGACCTGGACCCTGAACCGCCAGAAGACCTGCTTGCGGCAGCTACATGGCACTTCTCGGGGTACCTGGGCAGGATGTCCTTGGGTGAAATTATTGCAAATATTGTGTTTTTATTGGTGTCTTAGGATTGAATAATTGTCGCCCACCGGTGACGTATGTTGACTAATTTGTTTTTGTTGTTCATAAACATATTCTTCACATCACTTTGAGGTGCTTGCTTTTTGTTTGAGGTTTCTATGATGATTTTAAGTATTTTATTCAAATAAAACAAACAAAAAATCAACTCAGCACCCATTTGCGAAAGACGCGATTTCGAGTGCACAGTCACGTATGGTGTATTCTATGGTATTGCATATTAATATAGACTACATGGGCTATGCATGTAAGTGTTTTCAGATTGAAATTCCAATATTCCTGGAAATTATTGCAAATTTTGTTTTTTTATTGGTGTCAGGATTGAATAATTGTCGCCCACCGATGACGTATGTTGACAAATTTGTTTTTGTTGCTCATAAATATATTCTTCACATAACTCTGAGGTGTTTGCTTTTTGTTTCAGGTTTCTATGATGATTTTAAGTATTTTATTCAAATAAAACAAAAAAAATCACCTCAGTACCCATTTGCGGAAGACCCAATTTCGAGTGCACAGTCACGTATGGTGTATTCTATGGTATTGCATATTAATATAGACTACATGGGCTATGCATGTAAGTGTTTTCAGATTGAAATTCCAATATTCCTGGAATTTATTGCAAATTTTGTTTTTCTTGGTTTCTTAGGATTCAATAATTGTCGCCCACCGATGACGTATGTTGACTAATTTGTTTTTGTTGCTCATAAACATATTCTTTACAACACTCTGAAGTGTTTGCTTTTTATTTGAGGTTCCTATCTTAATTCTAAGTATTTTATTTGATTTTTCTAAAAAATCTGCCGTAGGACGGGTTTGCAAAAGGCCAGATTTCGAGTGTCCAG
>JAXIVD010000531.1:42500-47500 GCA_036785275.1 Cancer borealis | reverse complement strand
CTTGTTTTGCTAAGGTGGGAAAGGAGATAAGGGGAGTAGAGGAGTTTCTGCTGCAGAATGGGGTGTTACACCGCAGGTCGAGGGAGAGTGATAGGAGTGAAGTACTACAGGTTGTAGTGCCTCAGGAGTTAAGGGAGGCCCTGGTGCTGTTGGCACACGAGGGACCTATGGCTGGACACCTGGGTGTCCACAAAACTCTCGCCCGTCTGCGGGGCAACTTCTGGTAGCCTGGTATGGCCGGAGATATTACTGAGTTGCTGAAGAGCTGTCACACCTGTCAGATGGTGGGCAAACCTAACCAAACTCCCCCTGCTGCACCCCTGCATCCTATTACCGCTGTTGATCCTCCTTTCACCAGGATCCTGCATCAGTTGGTGTTTGGGCACTGGGTGCGCGGTCCGTTGGATTTAGTGCGGGAAGCCTGTTATGCTCTCCACTCTGACCGCCCGGAGTCGCTCGTGAAGAACGGGTTAGGTACTTGTGAAGGACTGGTAAAGGCGCTGGAGGTGGCTCCGCATCATCTTGGAGTTGCGCCGAAGAAGAGGAGAAGATACTATGACCAGAAGGCCAACTATGGTACCTTTGCACCAGGGGAGGAGACTACCGAGGTTCTTGGCTCGGAATTGGTGGTTCCCGCAGAGCACTGGGGGCAGTGCGGTGTGCTGCTTGGTGAGAGATTGCAGCGCCTGGGAGGAGTGCAGAAGAAGAAGTTTCACTGTCAGAGTGAAGTGGCTACCATCGGGGTGAAGCCCAGGGATAAGCGTGAAGGCTCTGTTTATTCCAACTGGGGCTCTGACCAGATTGAGGAGCAGCTGAACGCCACCCCTAAGGAACACTTTGACACTTCTGCCGAAATACCAGAGCAGACCCCCGAGGAAGGTGCGAACCCCACTGAAGAAGAAGAAGTACATCCTGGGTGCAAGAAGGTTTTATTTCCTCCTGATTTCCAGTCTGTGAATTCCTCTGGCCGTGGGAGAGGACATGGCCGTGAGAAAGATGTACTTGGGAAGAGTGCGAGTGGCCGGTTCCTTTCACCGACCGTGCCGGGGAGTTGGCCTGTTTCATGGCCGAGGGGGCAGAGAAGATGGTGGCCGACTGCTTGTTGCTGGCCAGGGAGTCACTCTTGCTGCTTAAAAAATTTGAAAGTCTGTGAGACTTCCAAAATTTTTCCTTTAAGGGGGGGCGTGTTGCGGACCCCACCCGTCACAACAACATCGTCTAGGGAAGACGAGAGTCAAGTCCAACAGAGGAATGAAGATTTCCTGAGAAGGAGAAGGAAGAATGTTAAGAGGCTGGTAAGGAAGAAGGCCACGCTGAGGCTATGACACTTGTTGCGGACTCTGCCAGTGACAGTAGTGTCGACTGGAGAGGGTAAGAGTCTGGCCCCGTAGCAGTAGATTGAAGCCTCTCTGAGAAAAGGCATGCAAGGCATCGTGACGGGTGTGTGGTTTCAACATCTGTAGAGAGATGTGACGAGAGGCGAGTCTTGGAGGGTGAGGTGTACCGCGTGGTCGAACATGTCTACGTGACAAGAAGAGATTTACGCCTTTTTGTGTTTGGAGAAGGCGCGCGGGAAGTCTTCTCAAGGTCACGAGGCTATGGTGGGCGACAGACGAGTGAGTGTACGGTGAGTTGCCAGCAAGCAATTAGGGGCGTTGAGTTTACTTTAATTCTTCTTTGCTCGTTCTCCTAATTTTCCTGACTTTCCTTCTTTCTTCTTTGCATTGCAAAGTATCTTATATTGTAGCTAATTCTTTTCTGCATCCTCTCATATGGTCATTATCTCTCTACATCGATTCTATGGCCTGTAATGATTTTATTAACAACAGGATTTGACTAGGCTACGTGGCGAGCTGGGCGCGGTGTGGGAGAGACGAGTCCGCCCGGTGAACACCATATGGCAACACTCAGAGTGAGGAGGCGGGTGTTAAGTGTTGTATGCGTCTGAGATTCAGTTACCGACCAGCTGCCTGTAGGAACACATCACGCACGCTCGCTCTCCCCAATTTGGCATTATTTCGTCTGTAACCTCCTCATATTTAAGGGAGTGGGTTTTAAGACTGGCCTGTTAGTTCAGGGGTAATTGGTGTAGCTAGACAGTAAGGCCCTGTCTATACGAGGACCAGGTTACTGGGCCGAGAGCTGAGACGAGTGTGTTGGCAGTATAATTAACATCTAACTGGCGGTGAACTTCATTTAGGTTTTCAATATCCAGAAAGTTCTCGCAAGGAGGTTCTGGATATTGTCAGGCTTTTGATTCTTGGGAAGTAGTTTCTACGTTGTCTGCTTTGTCGGCGTTGTCTTCGTTGTCCTCATTGTGAGAGAGAGAGCCTATCATCTGGGGACTCTTGTTGGATAACACAGACGAGGAGTAATCCCGTCTTAGTGTTAATTTATTACGACTCATATAACGCACTGTATGGAGTCACTTCGCGGGAGGCTACTTTGCAGGGTGTTAATTGAGTCGAGAGGGGTTATTGTCCAACCAGGAGCGGGTGGAAAGACACCTTGTGGGCGGTATTCTGGTTGGAGCGATAGCTCCTTGTCTAGGCACTGTAATCTAGTGCTCGCTTTAAGTCTCTTTAGAATGTAAGGAGAAGAAGGTGGTTACTACTGGGAGATTCCTTGTTCTTTGGAGGGTAAAAAGAACTGGCGACCTTTTTACGTTAACGGGGTGGCTGTAGGTGCTGTATTTGGGGCTAAGAGTGCACAGGTTTCTTAACCATGCATATCTTGTTTATAGCCTAGTTGTCCAGTCGCCGGCGAGTGGCCCTCGGAGAAGACTAGTCCTACGGGATAGTCGACTTTCCTTGTCCTTTGGTGGGTTAAAAGGACGTATAAACATCAGGGCTACAGTTCGTACACGCCCGTAACGTGGTTGTGACTGGGTTGGTCATAAACTGACACCCGGCACTAGGGCATAAGAACCGTGTCCTGCGGTGTGACCGTAACAATATATATATATATATATATATATATATATATATATATATATATATATATATATATATATATATATATATATATATATATATATATTTGTAGTAGCATGTAGTCCAGCAAATACCCTGGTTATAGACCAATAGGTTTTCTGGTTTCTGTTCTCATGTATTCTAATGTATCTCTCTTTCTCTCTCTCTCTCTCTCTCTCTCTCTCTCTCTCTCTCTCTCTCTCCCTCTCTCTCTCTCTCTCTCTCTCTCTCTCTCTCTCTCTCTCTCTCTCTCTCTCTCTATATATATATATATATATATATATATATATATATATATATATATATATATATATATATATATATATATATATATATTTTATTTCTACAGAACTACAATATACTTTTTAAGAACGTGTTACATGGTATTTTTACATAAATATGTATCACCTTACAGGCTAAAGGTAACATTTTTAGTGTTTCCTTTTTTAAAGCTTAACTCCAGTACCTATCTATAATAAAAACAATTTCTACCATACTGCTTGTGACAGCCAGACGTTCATACATTGTTTGAAATGCTGCACATTTATTGTACCAAAGTCATATTGTGCAGAAAGTAAATCATTCCACATATTTACATAGTGGTACACAAACTGTCGTTGATGGTGCCACCTACGACAACGAACATGCAACAGTTTTGCAGGCACTGAAGCGACAGCTCGTGTGTTTACTTGTGCATGCCTGAGGGGCTGTCGGAGAGTTTGGAGATGTGGAGTACTTTGTTGGTGAACCTTAAACATCACAGTGAGGCCCGCTACGTCTCTGCGATGCTGAAGGAAGTGAAGTTTTGGCTCATGACCGGCACCACTGTCCCTTATGAGTCTCATCGCCCGAACCTGCACTCTGTCCAGGAGGGAGCGATGCCTGTTAGCCGCACCACCCCACGCAAGGCACGAGTACTCCAGGGAGGAGCGAACCTGTGCCTAGTATAGGACCTCAAGTCCTTTGGCATCAAGTAGCCAGGAGATCCTCCTGAATGATGCCAGCTTGTCCGAGGCCTCTCTGGCAAGACGCTCAATGTGGTGCCTGAAAGTCAGCGCTGAGTCATAAGTGACTCCCAGTACTTTCACTTCGTCCCGTGGCAGAATTGCCTCACTCTCCAGGGTGAGGCACAGGGCCGTGCTCGACCTGGAGACTATTAGCAGTTATGTTTTGTTGGAGGCGAATTTTACTTGCCACTTGCTGCCCTACAACGCAATGCGACTCAGCTTGGCATTCATGTAGGCAACCGTGGCAGTCTCCTACTTTGGGCTGTATCTCTGTGCCAGTGTGAGGTCATCAGCATAAGCCCTCACACTGGGGATCAAGTTCAGGAGATCATTAATGTATAAGTTCCAGAGAAGGGGGCCGAGACTGCTTCCTTGAGGAACACCTGCTCTTATTGGCTGCTTTGCTGACTCCTGTCCGTCGACGACTACTTTGAGCTCAAATAGTCACCAAACAGCTGAAGAAGAGCCCCGTCCACACCTTCTGCACGGAGTTTTTCAAGGAAACTTGAGTGCCACACCCTGTCAAAAGCTCCCTCAATGACAAGGACAACGATGGCAGTGGCCTTGAAAAAGCTGGTGCTCGGGGGTGTTTGTGAAGCTTGTTGGTCGACTGGGTAGAGAGAGATTCATTCCAGTTAAGGTTATTTATTTGTCAAAAATATAGACTATATATATAACAAAATTTTGAACAACAAGAATTATAGGTAGTATATGCGTGCTTTTTGACGACAGTGCGCGCCAAGTTGTTGTTGAAGGCTGGTCTGCAGCGCAACAAAATGAAGAAAAACAGACAAAAGAAAAACATAAATAAAAATATATAATGAATACAACGAAATAATGAAAACATATAATACAAAAAAAGTTAAATAAGTTTGGGATGAAGCAGCACATTTTCAAGGGAGCTGCTAACCGCATGTTCTCTAAGCCTCTAGGGGAGACTGTTACAATACTTTCCCCCCAGTGACGAGGAAGGAGGAACGAAAAACATCCTGTGGTTGGCTGAGATCAGTTCTTGCGTTAG
>JAXIVD010000531.1:20000-37500 GCA_036785275.1 Cancer borealis | reverse complement strand
TCTCTCTCTCTCTCTCTCTCTCTCTCTCTCTCTCTCTCTCTCTCTCTCTCTCTCTCTCACAATGAGGACAACGAAGACAACGTCGAAAAAAGCAAACAACGCCGACAAAGCAGACAACGCAGACAACGCCGACAACGCAGACAACGCCGACAAAACGCAGACAACGCCGAAACTACTTCCCCGAGACTGAACAGTCTGACAAAATTCTAGATGGAGTTCACCGCTAGCTAGGTGTTAATGATACTGTCACCACACTCGTCTCAGTGCTCTGGCTTGTAACCGTTTCCTCTACAGACAGGGCCTTACTGTCTAGCTACACAAATATACCCCTTATCTAATAGGCCAATCAGATAACCCACTCCCTTAAATATGAGGAGGTTACAGGCAAAATAATGCCAATTTGTGGGGAGCTCAGAGCGCGAGGTGTTCTTGGTGACGGCTAGCGGGTAACTGCCTCTCTCACGATGAGCACGCCGGGTCCCCCCCTCACACTGCGCCATCTCTCTCTCTCTCTCTCTCTCTCTCTCTCTCTCTCTCTCTCTCTCTCTCTCTCTCTCTCTCACAGTAGGCTAGTCAAAACCCTTGTCTTCACAAAATCATTGCTCCACTCTCAAGCAACCTAGAACAATGACAAGCACACGAGGGGATGCAGAAAAGAATGCTCTACAAGATAAGACACCTTGCAACACAAAGAAGAAAGAGGGAAAGTCAGGAAAATTAGGAGAATGAGAAGATATGAAATTTAAGTGAAAGACGAAGTAAGACTCGCTTTAATACTCGCTGGCAACTCACTCTCTCCCTCTCCCGCCACGCCTGACTACGTGATCTTGAGATACACTTCCCGCCACACCAGCTCCTGGCTGGACAACACGTGGTCTCCAGACAAAAAGGCGTAACACACAGACATGTCACGTAGACACGTCTCCAACACTTCCGGTAGGGTGGGGCCCCAGCACGCCCCCCCTTAAAGGAAAACTTTTTGTAAGTCTTACGGAATTATAAAAATTTTTTTTTTTTTTAAGCGGACTGAGTTATTCACTGGCTCGCGACAAACAATCGGCCACAACATTGTCTACCCCCTTAATGTGGCGAACCTCTAGTTTATACTCCTGCAAGAGTAGACTCCACCGAGTGAGTCGCACATTTTTGAATTTAAACTTGTCTAAAAATTGCAAAGGACTATGGTCAGAATAGATGGTAACTAGGGGACCATAGGCCGGGACATAGATTTCGAAGTGCTGCAGAGCCGAAAGAATAGCCAGTAACTCTTGCTCAATAACAGAGTAGTTCCTTTGGGCTGAAATAAACTTCTTAGAGAAGTAGCAGACAGGGTGATTCACTTGGTGTTCGTCGGGCTGCATGAGAACTGCGCCCATCCCGGCCTGGCTGGCATCGACCGCCAAAGCAAAAGGCCTGGTGAAGTCCGGAGCCCGTAAAACTGGCTGACCGCACAAGAGGTCTTTTAATTGGGAGAAGGCGCTCTCACACGCCTCACTCCACACTCCTTTTGCAAGAGATCAGTCAAAGGTGCCAGCAAGGTGGAATACCCTGGCACAAATCGGCGGTAGTAGCCCACTACCCCGAGGAACCTCTGCAGAGCGCGGCGACAGGTCGGTGCGGGGAACCGCCTGATCGCCTCCACTTTGGCTTCGGGAGGAGTGATGTAGCCGTGGCCCTGTACCCCATGTTAGGCAGGTAGTATTACTTGTCTTTTTATTCCTATATATCTCATGTATTATGCAATTAATGTTATTATAATTGTTGAGGTATATATGTAGTAGGTTCTCGAATGTCATGTGACGTGAGGAGGCCGAACGTTCGGGAAGCAGTCTCGTGGTGTCTGGCCGCCATCCGGTCAGAGAGATGCTGCAGACTCAGCAAGAAAGGAGGCCGATGTCAGCATTTGACAGGCGTCGCTGCTGGCTGCTTGCACTGCACCCAGCTTGCCCGGCTGGCAGACCTAACCGCGCAGCTACACCTACAAGTCACGGACCTCGGAGCGCTCTACTCTCACCGTACATCCGAGGTCCGGACTTGAACGTTATTACTGACATTTCTGTGTTATTACGAGTGCCCTACAAACTGTCGCTGAAGTTATATATATTGCACAAACCTCATCTTATACCCATGTGTGGAGATATAGTGCCACAGTGACTCTTGTGATATACTTTAATCTATGTGCATAACCCTGCTTGCTTGGAATACAAATACAAGCAGTGAGACTTATTCTATGTACCAGTGTACTAATCATCTTATACTGTAACTAAAACTGTATAAAGTACACGTATTTGGCTAAACCGCTCGGGCCACACTATCTCACATAACACTCGTTACCACACCAGGTAACATTATGGTGAACAGCGTTTGAGATACGAAATACCAGTTGCACTCATAACACGAACATTTTTGGGAAACGGATTGAACGATCTCTACAGAGAAACGAAGGAGTGAGATGGTAGTGGAAAGAAGCGTCGACGAGATGTTTATGACCAGGTCAGCGCTTCGTCAGACATCCCGCTGAACTTTGACACCGCTCGCCACTACCCTCAAGTATTCTCACACCTACTAGCACTTCATAACTCCCTGTGAGGAAGCTAGCGTTTCCCCCATGTCAAGACAACGGTGAATCTGTTGGTGGCTGAAGAAGAGGACGAGGAAGATTTCTACTGGGTGACAACAACAGACTCACACCCCACTTCCCCGCTTTACTTCCCGCAGGACACAAGAAGAAGAAGAAGACGAGGTAACCTTTCACCCCGGCTGACTCAACGAAGGGTGTGGCCTTACCCACACCCCACTACAACAGCTGATCAACCGAGGGACACGAGAGGGCGAGGAAGACAAGTTTCCTGGCCTGAAAGGACGCGGCGACTTCAATCAATTTACCGTCGCATATTAATTATTTAGGTGAGATACACATGCATTTAGCTAAAATACTACCATTACACATTATTAAAACAATAACACTT
This sequence comes from Cancer borealis, assembly GCA_036785275.1. Lineage (NCBI taxonomy): Eukaryota > Metazoa > Arthropoda > Malacostraca > Decapoda > Cancridae > Cancer > Cancer borealis. Next base: position 34,531 of record JAXIVD010000531.1, on the reverse strand, counting down.
GCATACACTTAAGTGGTTAAAGCAGTGATTTATTATTATTGTTGCTCATATATTTTGCTGAAAAAAATAGCAGTATATTGAGTCAAGTGGATTATTTGGTGTATATTTATATGTGTATACTTTTCACCATCCTCTCATTTCTTCTTGATTAATTAACGGTCTCATTTTATTACTAATAATCAAATTTAAGTGTTGTTCATTCTCTTATTATTATAATTATAAATAAGGCAACGTGAAGCATTGTGAACTTTGAGAAATTATTTAAACAACGTTACACTACCGTTACTATATCACTTCTAATTAAGTAAGTAGTGAATTTAATTTATTTTAATAACTTTTAATTAATTACTTATTAGTAAATCGATGTCGAAAGACAATTTAACGAAGTTAGTGAAATAATTTGATCATATTTGCACTGCTGAAGGTGATAGTTTTGAGGAAGCAGGTGCGTCTGCTGGGACTGAACTTAGTGATAATATACGCACACTTAGAAGTGGAACACCATATCCACGCGTTCCCGTAGATACTAATTTATTTGCCTGTACTAACCCAACACCCACCAGCATGACAACTAACCCTAGTAGTGGTACTGGAGGGAACACACCCCCTCGCACTCCCTCACCACCGCCTGTTGCCGGTCCATCGTCTGCGTCTCAACCACCACCTGCACAGGTACAAGCCACTACCATGCAGGCACAACAACCTATCAAGGTTCTCCAAACCACCCACAAAGTCCGTGAGTTTTCCGGTAAGCGCGACTCGAGTTACTCCGCTCGATCCTTTATTAAACAATGTGAAGACGTAATGAGGAATTCTTGCATAACATTATCCTTAGATAAAATTTCCTTCATACGTTCGAGATTAGAGGAAGGGTTACCTGCCGAGTATTTGATGGAATCCAGCACTATTGTGCAGCCAACAAAGAAAGAAGACTACGATAGGTTTCGTACGAACTTCTTGGAAACTTTTGGGGATTATGACGGGAGAAACACCGTCACCACCGCTAATGCCACCTGCGAGAAATTAGCATCTGCAGTGTTTGCTAGAACCTGGCTCACGGGGCAAGTTATCGCAACTCAGACCGCTGAGGACCTACGTAGAATTTTGGAAGATGGCGGATGGTTAGTAAACGGTAATTTGCCGGGTGACAGAATTGATAAATTTCACCAATTTTTTTTTTATATACTCACCCTACAGGATAATGAGAGACGGAAGGTGTTGTCATTGGATTTTACTCCTCAAGAAAACCTGCATGATTTAAGCAGGAAATTAAAGAATAAGATTGAAGAAACCAGCGACAACGCTAAATGGACTGCCTCCACCGTGGCGACAACCACCCGTGTTAATTTGGGCGGCGATGAGTCACTACCCATCGCAGCCACAAGGGTTTGTTAACTTGCCACTATCGTCAAAAAGAAGGACATACCGCAAATAGGTGTTACATTAAGTCCCGAGATAAGAGGAAACTTAAAAAGGCGCATGCAAGGGGACAAGCGTTTCAATACAATTCCCAAGGCAGATACACTCACTCCGCTGTCTCTAATTATCAAAATAGAGCAGGGAAAACCAGGGAAGCACCTCTATTACATGGTGATCCTGGTGCTAGCGCGAGGTACTGTCGATTACATAACAGTACTACTCACAACACAGAAGAATGTGTTGAAATCGCGAAATTGAGTGCTCGATATAATCAGCCAAAGGGAAATGAAGGAACGTCAGGAGGTTCTCAGTCGGGGGAAGTTCAGCGAGCCTTCGCAAAGCACCCGGGTTAGAAGTAACGAGAAATCGTGGACAGAAAGGAACCGACGACGGGGTTGATATTAATGCTCTTCGCTCATCAATAATAGCGGCTTGCAACCTCGCTGAAGCTATGATTCTTCCTGTCAAAATAGGTTCTGTAAGGGCATCTTTTGCTGTGGACACCGGCGCTTCAGTTAATGTGCTCTCCGCTGCATCATACTCGGAGTTAAAGCGCGCGTCGCGTGGTAGCCGATGGCCCCTCAGACCACCGATTACCAATTTGCAGGGAGTATCGAGCGCACCTATAGATATTTTAGGTATCGTGCGTCTTCCAATCAAGTTAGGTAATAACACTACACCCATCCGAACTGACTTCTATGTCATTTCTAATTTCAGTCTTCCTTCAGATGGATTACTAGGACTGAGGACTATGAAGGACATTCAGTTGGAAATATAACCTGTGCTTAATTGTGTAAAGTTTCGGGGTAAAACCTTGAAGTCGATGGAAATACCCAGACGTTTAATTTCTTCAAACCGTACGGACCCAAAAAGTTTTACCGACACACAGGAAATCAGTGTGATTCATAACGCCCAGAAAAAAGGGATAGAATCTGGATCGCACCAGGCTACTTCAACTTGCAATGAAAACCATCAAACGAATTGTTTTGAGGAGTGGAAGGAAATTAATGCCACTGTAGTAGGGATTCATAAAATACCTAGTCGTGCGGCAGCCCACATACCAGTATCGGTTCTTAATGCCAAGGTTGGAAATGATATATGCCTAGAAGGCCCCAGCTTAGTAAACAAACTAGCTGTGGAACCAACTTTAAATACAGTAAGAGAGGGAAGCACCACCTCTGCTTTTGTGGTTAATTCTACTGATGGTCCTATAACTTTAAAACAAGGAGTACTCTTAACCAAAGCGTTAGTTTATGACAGACAGGTGAATCCAAATCCCCTTGAGTTAAGTCTACGTAGTAGTGTTGCCTCAGTTAACTCGTGTCAAATTGAGGAGACAAAACATTCAACAACGTTTCATTCATTGGTAAGGGTTAATGATTATCCTGAGTTAAGGAGTTCATTGATAGATTTATTGCAACACTATCGTGACGTCATTGCATTACCCGGTGAACCTCTAGGGTCAACCGATAGGGCGGAACACATTATTAAATTAAAACCCCATACTCAACCCATTTATATACCTGCTTATCGACTGCCACATAGTCAACGGGAAGTGGTTGACAAACAAGTAACGGAGATGCTGGAACAAGGAGTAATTACACCATCGAGGTCACCGTGGAACAGTCCACTATTCCTTGTCCCTAAAAAGGACGGTACATTTAGACCAGTTATTGATTTCCGACAGGTAAACAAGGTCACAGAGGACGATCGTTATCCTCTACCCGTACTTAAGGACTTACTTATGTCCATAGGAAAGGGAAATAAATTTTTTAGCAGCCTTGACCTGTTAAGTGGTTACTGGCAAATACCTATGTCACCTGAGTCGCGGAAGGTCACCGCCTTTAGTACACCTAGCGGTCATTTTGAATTCTCCGTAATGCCGTTTGGCTTAAAAACGGCGCCGATCACGTTTCAGAGGTTCATATCAACTCTGTTTGCTTCTATGATTGGTAAAAATATGTACGCCTACCTTGATGACATTATTGTCTTCAGTAGAGATGCTAAATCTCATTTTGCTAACTTAGAGTCAGTATTATTAAAATTTCGTGAAGCTGGTCTCAAAGCGAAATTATCCAAGTGTGAGTTTTTACAAAAGTCCATCACCTTTCTTGGCCATTTAGTTGATGAAGATGGAATACACACTATGGATGACAAGGTAAAGACCATACAAAACTTCCCTCTACCGCGAAATGTAGACAATGTAAGATCCTTCTTAGGATTATGCGGATATTATAGGTCATTCGTCAAAGGTTTTTCCAGTATAGCATCGCCCTTAAATAAACTTTTGAAAAAGGACGTGCCGTTTCATTGGGGTGCTGGTCAAGAAGAAAGTTTCTGTAACCTTAAGTTTGCTCTGACCCACGCACCTATTCTCGCGTTCCCTGACTACGCTAAACCGTTTATATTATTCACGGATGCAAGTGCGTTAGGTCTTGGTGCTGTTTTAATGCAAACCGACGAACGAGGGAAGAATAGTGCTATTGCTTACGCGAGCAGAACCCTAAATTCTGCGGAGTCTAACTACTCCGTGACTCACCAAGAGACACTCGCGGTAGTATGGGCACTCAAAACATTCCGTGATATAATCCTAGGTTACCATATCACGTGTTATACTGATCACGCGGCGGTCACCGAACTTTTCAAGGGTCGCAATCTTACCGGTAGACTCGCGCGGTGGTACTTAACAATACAGGAATTCCATCCTGAATTCAAATACTTGCCAGGTCGAGCCAATAAAGTGGCTGATGCGTTGTCAAGAAATATACCTATTGGTGCTGTCGATCAAGCCACCAAACCGCTTGATAATTTTACTATGCAGGCTCTCGCTGAAGCTCAACGTCAACATAATGTATGGAGCAAGGTTGTGTATTATCTTGAATCTGGTGATGATGTTAAATTGCCTGAGCTACATATACCTTTTTCTCAGTTTTTACTCAATACGGATGGTGTTCTTTGCCGTCATTGGTCGAACAAGAAAAAACCGGTAACACAGTTAGTAATACCCGAGGTGTATGTACCGACAGTACTATATCAACTTCATAACACAGCAGTTGCCGGACATAAGGGGAAAGATCGTACCTTACGCGCTGCACGCTATCAATACTACTGACCAACCATGAAAATGGATGTGGACGCACATGTGGATCAGTGTATTGAGTGTGCACGGAATAAGGGAACGGTGCCTAAACAAGCACCGATTTTTGAATATCCGCCACCCAATCAACCTTGGGATGTCGTTGGCATAGATTTACTGCAACTTCCATTTAGTCGTCAAGGGTCCAAGTATCTTCTCGTATGTGTCGACCATTTCTCACGATACATCGTTCTGGCTCCCTTGAAGGACAAAACAGCTGGCGCTGTTGCTCAAGCACTCATTAGTAAAGTGTTTCTTGTTCATTCTACTCCAAGGACTATTCTTTCTGACAATGGTAAGGAGTTTAGAAATGCATTGCTGAGCGAAATATGTAGTCAATATACCATAAAACAAACTTTCATTACAGCCTATCATCCAGCCAGCAATGGTCTTGTAGAACGCGCTAACAAGAAAATTTTAGAAGTATTGCGGCCAGTGGTGGGTGGTTTGTTAGAAACTTGGGAAGATTGGCTTACACATGTAGCAGCCAGTATAAATTCAAGTAACTGTGAGTCAACGGGTCACTCGCCTCACTATATACTCTACGGAGTAGAAATGAGACTCCCGACTGATCTCATAAGTTCGCCTCAGCCTCCTGTTTATAATGTGGATGATTATGGAAAATGTCAGCTTAAAGTTTTCTCAGATATTCACCAGGAAGTACAGAGGAATTTAAAAGAATCAAATACAGCCATGGCAGAGAAGCAACATAAAAGAGCTTCTCTTGTTGAATTGCAAGCAGGCGATACAGTAATGGTTCAAGTACTTGAAAGGTCTTCTAAACTTTCACCTAAATTTGTCGGACCGCGCCTGATTACTAAGCATATTAGTGGAAATAAATTTGAGGTGTTAGATCCGTGGCTGCAAACGCTGGAAATTATACATAGCGATCGTCTAAAATGGACGAAGGCCAAAACTAACACAAGCATGGTAGAAACAGCTAATCTTACTAACGCTGTGTATCTTAATACTAATACCACATCTCAACCCACTAAATCTCATGGTTACAATCTACGTTCTCGCAGATAATTTCTTGCTGAATGCTATCTAATGAAAGTAGTTTATTTCCATACTTTCTTTTGTTCCCTTTCATTCAAAGGTTGTTTATGATATTCACCGAATAGAGTCATTCCCATTTCAAGTCAACACCTCTTTTCCTCGCCGTTGATTAACCTGATTCTATTGTGCTGGTCAACGAGGGGCACACTCTCTACAGTACCGGTGAATACCAAATACTTCACCAGTGTAAATCTGAGCATATAGGATTTTATTTTTGCCCTGCGTCTCTCTTTGCTTTCTTACCTGTTAAAGAAGAAGGTGCGTGTGAAGTTGCTTTGATTCAACACGATGCTTCACAGAGCTTAAACCTATGCCCTTACACTCAAATGCTGCCAGAACCTTTTTCGTCATGAAAGTTTCATGGGCCATCATTACTTTTTCTTCATCAGTCTCACGATGGTGACAGTGATTTGCCCTTCAGGAAGATTATATGGTCGACAGACTGGTCACTTTGCTATTCTTAATTTATGTACCTTGAATTCAGCAACAGTGTCGACTCACCCTGAGACTCTTCATAAAGGTTTTGTTTCTAAAATTTTTATGCATATTTACACCTTAGATTTTGCTCAAAGTGTAAATATTTCTTCTAAGTATGTGACTAATACCATTTCTGAGTTTAAATTAAATAACATCTCAGATTTTGAATCGGCAGTCCATGCTTCCCTACCGACCTACATGAGTCCCTACGGTCATCTTACCGATAGTGTTGGTGATTGTTATAATGATTCCTCTATGTTGTCTAGTGAAACATGCTTTAACACTCTATTATATGTTACAAAGTAGAGTTTCAAATAAAGCCGCTAGCGACCACGAATTGACACCTCCACAAGGTTAGGTACATGACTCTAGATATATAGGAACGTCGCGAGGTCGCGTCGAGTAGGTGACCGAGCGATGTACCCCATGTTAGGCAGGTAGTATTACTTGTCTTTTTATTCCTATATATCTCATGTATTATGCAATTAATGTTATTATAATTGTTGAGGTATATATGTAGTAGGTTCTCGAATGTCATGTGACGTGAGGAGGCCGAACGTTCGGGAAGCAGTCTCGTGGTGTCTGGCCGCCATCCGGTCAGAGAGATGCTGCAGAATCAGCAAGAAAGGAGGCCGATGTCAGCATTTGACAGGCGTCGCTGCTGGCTGCTTGCACTGCACCCAGCTTGCCCGGCTTGCAGACCTAACCGCGCAGCTACACCTACAAGTCACGGACCTCGGAGTGCTCTACTCTCACCGTACATCCGAGGTCCGGACTTGAACGTTATTACTGACATTTCTGTGTTATTACGAGTGCCCTACAAACTGTCGCTGAAGTTATATATATTGCACAAACCTCATCTTATACCCAAGTGTGGAGATATAGTGCCACAGTGACATTTGTGATATACTTTAATCTATGTGCATAACCCTGCTTGCTTGGAATACAAATACAAGCAGTGAGACTTATTCTATGTACCAGTGTACTAATCATCTTATACTGTAAATAAAACTGTATAAAGTACACGTATTTGGCTAAACCGCTCGGGCCACACTATCTCACATAACACTCGTTACCACACCAGGTAACAGCCCACCACATACCCCAAGTACTGGACCCGAGCCTTAACAAAGTCACACTTGTCCAGGTTGCCTACCAACCCAGCCTCCTGCACTCGTGCAAACAGTGCCTCCACATTGTCAAGGTGGTCCGACCAACAGGTGTCATAGATGACCACGTCATCGATGTACACGACGCAGTGCTGGAGTCCATCCACCACCTGGTCCATCAAACGTTGGAACGTGGCTGGGGCATTTTTAAGTCCATAGGGCATCACCTGGCACTGATAGACTGCCCCATTAGCCACAAAACTAGCTATCTCTTTAGCACGGTCCGTGAGAGGAACCTGCCAGTAGCCCTTCACCAAGTCCACCTTTGAGATAAACGTCGCCCCGCCAATACGGTCCACTGAGTCATCCACCCGGGGCAACGGGTAGGTGTCGGCCTTGGTAAGTATATTGACCTTCCTAAAGTCAATGCAAAACCTGACCTTACCGTCAGGTTTGGGTTGAAGGGTAACAGGCGAACTCCACTGGCTATACGTCCTCTTAATCAGGCCGTGCTCCAACATATACTCCAACTCCTTCTCCACCAACTGCTGTTTCTGGGGATTCATTCTATATGGAGCCAGCTTAACTGGAGTGGACTCCCCCACATCAATGTCATGTTGAATCAGGCTTGTTCTGCCTGGGACATTGTCAAAGACAGAAGGGTACCTTCCCAACCGCCGAAGCATCTCCCGCTTCTGCACCTCTCCCAGGTGTTGCAACTTTTCTTCAAGGAGCAGCGCACTGTTCTGCTCCCAATGCTCCGCGGGGATTACAGGTTCTGAACCCATTACCTCGGTGGCCTCCTCTGCACGGCAGAAAAATAAAACTAAAGATGCCTCCTTCTTGGCAGAACTAAAACACCCCTCTGGGTTCTTTCTACGGAAGTAGGGCTTCAGCATATTTACATGGCAAAGCTGAGCCCTCTTACGCCGATCAGGAGTGGCCACCAGGTAATCTAAATCCCCCACCTTCTTCTCAACCACATAAGGGCCACAGTAACGGGCCGCAAGCGGCTGTCCTTGTAGAGGAAGCAACACCAACACCTCCTCCCCTGGTGTAAAAGTACGATACTTGGCCTTCTGGTCGTAGTATCCCTTCATCTTCTTCTGGGCAGCTCCGAGATGGTATTGAGCCACCTCCAGCGCGTTCACCAATCTTTCCCGAGTCCTTAACACGCTCTTCAAGAGCGATTCGGGGCGGTCCGAGTGGGGAGCACACCAGGCTTCCCGTACTAAATCCAACGAACCGCGCACCCGATGTCCAAACACCAACTGATTGGGGGAAAACCCTAAGGACTCAGTAGGAGCTTCCCTCACAGCAAACAAAACATAGGGCACCGTCTCGTCCCAGTCCTTCTCTCGTTTCAAGCAGAACGCCCGGAGCATAGTTTTGAGCGTCTGATGGTGCCGCTCTAATGCTCCCTGCGACTGGGGATGATAAGCACTAGATAGAATGTGCTTAATCCCCCACTCGGCCATAGTCTTTGCGAACAACTTTGAGGTGAAGTTGGTCCCTCGATCAGACTGAATCTCGGGAGGTAGACCAAAATGGGTAAAGAAGTGGAGGAGAACCTTAAGTACAACTCGTGCGTGGGTACTCCTCACCGGTATAGCTTCTTGGTACCGGGTCGTTACATCCATAATGGTCAACAAGTACTTATGACCGGCCTTGGAAGTAGGGAGAGGCCCCACCATGTCAATCAGGACCCGGATAAAAGGAGGATCCACAGTGGGAATAGGGTGCAAGGGTGCAACAGGGGGATATTGGTTGGGTTTGCCCACCATCTGACAGGTGTGACAACTCCTTAGCAACTCTGTAATCTATCTCTCTGGCCATACCAGGCCACCAGAAATTGCCCCGCAGTCGGGCGAGAGTTTTGTGAACCCCGAGGTGTCCAGCCATAGGTCCCTCGTGTGCTAACAGCACCAGGGCCTCCCTCAAATCCTGGGGCACTACCACCTGTAGAACATCACTCCCATCACTCTCCCTCGACCTGCGGTGTAACACCCCTTTCTGCAGCAGGAACTCCTCTATTCCCCTTATCTCCTTTCCCACCTTAGCAAAACAAGAGGCCAATTCTGGGTCCTCTTTCTGTCCCTTGATGAGCAACGCCGGCTCAATACAAGTAAGGTTGGACGGGACCACAGGATCTGTCGGCAGGGGCGGTACCGACACTTCCCTGGTTCTGTCCCGGGGCCTGAGGCGTGGTGTGGACTCATCCACCACTTCCTCATCGGTCAAAATGGGTGGACCCTCCAGGTGGGCCTCACCCGTCAAACAGTCACCAGACAAGGGAACAGCCTGTTCCCTGTCTCCGGTACACTCCACAGGGATGGGAGTCTCCAACTCCCCCGCAGAGTTGGAAGTCTCCCCTCCCTCGGAGGTGACCCCCAACAAACTGTCTGACACACCAGGCTGGGGCCCGGACTGAGTACCGAGACACACAGCCTCACAACCAGGAAACACCACCGCTTGGGTGCTTCCTCCGAGGTGCCCCGCAGAATGAGGAATGCCAACACAAGACTCCTCTGTCCTCAACACTCCTTCCTCACCCTCGGCGACAACCTCTACCGAGTCAGATGCTTCTATGGGTGGCTCTGCACCGCGGCAGTCAGCCCCCACACCTTGACTCACTGGAGAGCCCGGCTCTGGCTCATCCAGTTGACAAACACTGCTCTCGTTTGACGGTGATCCTGCTATGTCGCAGTCAGCCCCTAGAGTAGCAGCCGGTTCCACCCGTCTAGCCTGAGACCGGGTGACAACCCCAACAACTTCCTCCTCACTGCCCTCCAACACCGGTGACCCTGCCTCTTTGCAGTCGGCCCCAGGAGCGGCAGCTTCTTCCTCACCACTGTTCTCCTCTTCTGGTAGCCCTGCTCTGTCGCAGTCGGCCCCAGGAGCAACAGCCTGCATCACCCTCTCGGTCTGCGACCGGGTGACAACAGCAACAGGGTCGGGCACACTATGCCCCGACACCTTAGAAGCCTCACCTCCCGTAGGGGTGGGCACCCAAACTCTCCCTCCTGCTAGGTCATTCTCTAGCAGGAAATCAACACCTGCCACAGGCAGTTGTTCCGCCACTGCCACTTGAGCCGAAGTGGTGATCAGCGGACACGACAGCTTCACCTCAGCCGTCACAAACTTCTCGACAGCGTTCAGGCCCCTACACAACACTGCCTTCGAAGAAGTCACCTTAGTCCCGGTGATATTTCGGCACACGGAATGTTGTGCGCCAGTGTCTCGCAAGACAGTGACAGGATACTCGCTCCCGTCAATTTCGACAGTGCCCCCACACAGAAATGGACGACACCAGTCCAGCTCCGAGTCAGCTGGAGTCACAGAAGCAACAGCAGGGGGGGAAACAAGTGAAGCCGCCTGAACCCCCTCCTCACAATCCAACACAGGCCCATCAAAAGCTTTATCTCCTTCGTGAACCTTAGGAGCGAGCAGCCTCTCCTCACGACCCTGGTCAGGCCACACCAGCAAGGCAACTGGTTTCTGGGGTGTCTTGGAGGGGCCCGCTGTCAAAAGTTTGGGACATTGAGATGGAAAATGCCCCTTGGCATGGCAATTATAGCACGTAGGTTGGTTATCGTACTTTGGAGTACTAAAGGTCATCTTTCCTCCTGACCCTCCTTTTGGCCCTGAAGGGGCAGCGGGGGATTGAGACTTAGCAAACCCGCTCTTATTGCCAAAGCCGTGACTGCGGGGAGGGGAACGTGGAGCACCAGAACCAGCACTACCACCGCCCCCTGGCCCTCGTGGTCCTCCCTCTTTGAATCCACCTCCAGCACGAGGCTCCGAACGATGGGCTAACACGTGGTCGTCAGCCCAGGTGGCAGCCTCCTTCAGCGTCTTGAAACGCTTCTCCCGCAGAAGAGGCACCAGTTCCTTATCAGCAGCATTAATGAACTGCTCCATGACCATCAACTCCTCCAGGTCGCGGAGAGTATCCACTCCCTCACTCATGATCCATCTCTTAAATGCCCTCTCTAAATGACGGGCACACTCGATGTAAGAATCTCCAGGTCTCTTTTTCCCACCTCTGAACCTTAAGCGATAGGCTTCGGGCCGCAGCTCGTAAGCCCTCAAGATGTCCGCCTTAAAGTTCTCATAACTTTCTAGATCTTCCACCGACATATTGTCGTAGGCCTCCAATGCTCTGCCTTTTAGCTTATTGGCCACTAGGCCAACCCATCTTCCTTCTGGCCAATCAAACTCAGCCTTCTTCTTCTCAAATCTTCTAAACCATTCTGCAACCCTCTGCTCGTCAAAGTCAGAAATGAGCTGCAGACTCCTTACCATCTGGCGCTCAACTGAGTTCTCTCCTTCTCCTCCCTTATGAGTTGAGTTGGCCCCAAGTCTAGATCTTTCCCATTCAAAATCTCTATGCTTCTCCACATCCAATCTTCTCACTTCTAGATCTAACCTCCTCGCTTCATTCCTTTCTTCAACTTCTAACGCCAACCTTCTCGCTTCAGCTTCTAACTCCAACCTCTTCATTTCTAGTTGGAATCCCAATTCCTCCGCCATTCCGACTGACTGGAGATTGTCAGTAACACTGGCAGCTGGGCTCACACTCCTGGAACCCATTACGTTCTCACAAGAACTAACACGGCCCATTATATGCTGCAGGGGCTGTTCAGGCACTTCCTGAGCAAAATGCAATCGTCCTGTAGTACTATGCTCACTAACAGGACTAACAGGCCGATCTTCACCTAGGCACGGCTGTTCACTAACGCCACGTACAGGACTGGCTCGGGCCGAGCCCTCCTCAAGGGAAGTAATTATATTATGATTGTCTTCCATCGTTACAGTGTGTGTGGGCTCACACTAACAACACACTAACACTGTTTTTCGACTCACTGTTATCCTTTAGAATCCTGGCGAGGTCGCCAATTTTGTTACGGTCACACCGTAACGGACACGGTTCTTATGCCCTAGTGCCGGGTGTCCACTTATGAACAACCCAGTCACAACCACGTTACGGGTGTGTACGAACTGTAGTGCTGATGTTTATACGTCCTTTTAACCCACCAAAGGACAAGGAAAGTCGACTATCCCGTAGGACTAGTCACTCCGAGGGCCACAGGCCGGTGGCTGGACAATAGGCTTTAAACAAGAAGTGCCTGGTTAAGGAACCTATGCACTCTTAGCCCCCAAACACAGCACCTACAGCCACCCCGTTAACGTTAAGAGATCGCCAGTTCTTTTAACCCTCCAAAGAACAAGGAATCTCCCAGTAGTAACCACCTACTCCTCCTTACATTCTAAAGAGACTTACAGTGAGCACAAGATTACAGTGCCTAGACAAGGGGCTATCGCTCCAACCAGAATACCACCCACAAGGTGTCTTTCCACCTACTTCTGGTTGAATAATAACTCCTCTCGACTCTAATAACACCCTGCAAAATAGCCTTCCGCGAGGGGACTCCGTACAGTGCGTTATATGAGTCGTAATTAATTAACACTAAGACGGGATTACTCCTCGTCTGTGTTATCAAACAAGAGGCCCCAGATGATAAGCTCTCTCTCTCTCTCTCTCTCTCTCTCTCTCTCTCTCTCTCTCTCTCTCTCTCTCTCTCTCTCTCTCTCTCTCTCTCTCTCTCTCTCTCTCTCTCTCTCTCTCTCTCTCTCTCTCTCTCTCTCTCACAATGAGGACAACGAAGACAACGCCGAAAAAAGCAAACAACGCCGACAAAGCAGACAACGCAGACAACGCCGACAACGCAGATAACGCCGACAAAACGCAGACAACGCCGAAACTACTTCCCCGAGACTGAACAGTCTGACAAAATTCTAGGTGGAGTTCACCGCTAGCTAGGTATTAATGATACTGTCACCACACTCGTCTCAGTGCTCTTGCTTGTAACCGTTTACTCTACAGACAGGGCCTTACTGTTTAGCTACACAAATATACCCCTTATCTAATAGGCCAATCAGATAACCCACTCCCTTAAATATGAGGAGGTTACAGGCAAAATAATGCCAATTTGTGGGGAGCTCAGAGCGCGAGGTGTTCTTGGTGACGGCCAGCGGGTAACTGCCTCTCTCATAGTGATGGGCGCTTTGTGAACGAGTCGGTTCATAGAGCCAGCTCTTCCAGATGAACGAGAAGAGCCGGATCTTTCTCGAGAGCCGTTTGAGATTTTTTTGAGAGCCGTTAATTTTTTTTTCTTCTAGTTTTTCCATATTTTTGCAATTTTCTAACAAAATGCAAAAATTACCGATTGTTAATAATTATAGTAATGATAATAATAATAATACTTACGAGAATGAAGCCTATTCATAGAAATTATATAGTAAAATAGTTAAGTTACCCCTTCAAGTTAACAAAGAAAACTGTATTTCCAAGTGCTTTGGCCTCTAGCAAAGAGGGGTAACTCAACACATAAAACACATATATATGAATAATTCAGAAAATGTATGGTGTATATGGCAGGCCAATGATGTGGAATGTACACTATAATATTCCCTACAACATATCGGTAAATGAAGACAATCTGATAATATTAAGAGGTCAAATTAAATTATAGAACTCGTCTCAAAATAGTGTACATATTGTACAAATCAAGTATATTTTTTTCTATAGTTAATTTTTTAACACAAAACTAATTTTCTCATTATAGCTCGAGAACCATAAGGTATACGTACAATGACTACGAATAGACAAAAAGTGAATAGGAACCCAACTTTCTGTTGCAACATTTAAAAATGAAATAACTCTTTATATAATGAAGGAAATTTTTTTTTCATAACCTGTGAGTAAAATAAAAAAAATAACTACACTAGCTGATACGCCATTTAAAATTATTTAAATGATTATAGGTGCATTTTTTCTGTCAAACTAATCGTTAAGGTTTTTTCCTTATAACTCGAAAACTATGAAATTGACGTAAAATGATTAAGAGTAATTAGGGAAGTTAAATGAAACAAGCTTTCTTTTCATTCTATTGAAAATGAAACTCAATGATAAATGACCATCGAAATTTATTTTTTCTTAACTATTAGCGTTATTCAAAATCAGACTACACCAGCTGAAAGGCCTTTTGAAGGTAAGAAAATAACTATTTAACATAATTTTTGTCAAACTAGTATTTAACATTTAGTTTTGTAAAAACGAAAACTATGGAGTTTAAGTCAAAAAATCTGCGAATAATTAAAATAAGAAAATAAATATATATATTTTTTGGACCATCAGAACATGTAAACAGTTTATAAATAATGAAAACATTAAAAAAAAAAAGTTTTTGGCGTAAATTTAGATTAAATTACATGATTTGATAGAACTTTTAAAATTACATCAATTAGCATAAGTGCATTTTTTCTGT
>JAXIVD010000531.1:0-15000 GCA_036785275.1 Cancer borealis | reverse complement strand
CAGTGGTCTGACGTCCTCCACGCCCGCGTCAGACCGCTCGTGACGAAGGCGGCGCCGGACCTCCCGCTGTCGGGATCGACGGAGCCGTCGGTGAAGTAGATTGCGCTGCCCGGCTCCGTGACCTCAGACATGGATCTAAGGGCGTGTTGGCGTAGCTCCTCGGTGAGGCAGTGCACCTTGCTGGCGGGCAGCTGTGTGGCGGTGAAGTCGGCGGCGGGGAGCTCCCATGGTGGTGGTGGAGTGTAGGCAGGGTGGGGGGTGTCAGGGTCACACCACAGCCAGTTCTCCGCCTGGCTGAGGGTGGTGGCTGCTAAGGTGACGTTTATGAGCCACCTGTTGTTGCGCAGACACTCGATGCCCTGCGCCATGACCACCCGGAGTCTCTTCTGCGCCACGCCCTCCACGTCGCGCTGGAGCACTCTGGCCACCCGGCAGGCCACGATGCACTTCACCCTGGCGGTGAGGGGCATCAGGTGGGCCTCGCTCTGCATGACACAGGCGCTGCACCACCTCGGTGCCCCCAACATGGTCCTCATGGCGGTGTTCTGCACCACCTCCAGGCGCTGCTGCTGCTGCCGGGGCAGCGCTACGAGGACAGGTGCACTGTAGTCCACCAGGGAGCGCACTGCCTGCAGGTAATAGAGGCGGAGGACGGGGAAGGTGGCCCCCGCGCTCGGCCACGTCATCGCCCTCATCAAGTTGAGCCGGGCCTGCGTCCGTTCCCTCAGGTATGTGACGTGCTGCGTGAAGGACAGCTGCCTGTCCACCCACACCCCGAGGTACTGGTAGGAGTCGGTCCAAGCCAGCCCGACTCCCTGGACGCTCAGCAGCTGGCCGGCAGGCGTGGGAGTCTTGATGGCCATGGCCCGGGACTTCACTGCCGAGATCTTGAGCCCCAGCTCTTCGCACTTGGCGGTGATGAGGTGCAGCGCCACTTGAGTCCGCGCGAGCTTGTCACCACGCCCGGTGACGACAAGGGCGAGGTCGTCAGCGTAGCTGAGGAGGATGGTTCCTTCCCGGAAGGGGAGCGCCACCAGCTGCTCCATCAGCACGTTGAAGAGAAACGGGCTGAGGATGCCGCCCTGGGGCGTCCCGTTCTCGAAAGTCAGGTAGGGAGACTTGTGGCCCTGGTACCTCACACGGGCCTGGCGCTGCTGAAGGTAGTCCTGGAGCCAGCCCAGCAGTCTCCCTCGGATGCCCTTCCTCACAAGGGCGGCGAGTATGGCGTGGGGGCTGGCCAGCTCAAAAGCCTTCTCGAGGTCGAGGAAGACTACGATGGTGGGCTGATTGTTGGCGTGAGCCAGGAGGGTGATGAGGCAGTCCGCCGTGCTCATCCCCTTGGTGTAACCGAACACGTGGGAATGCAGACTTCCCACGCTCCACTGTAGGCGACTCAGCACCATCCTCTCAGCTGTTTTTCCAGTGCAGCTCAGGAGGGAAATTGGCCTGAAGGCGGTGGGATCCTTCGGCTTGGGGATGGGCTGGATGTCTGCGACCTTCCATGAGGGCGGCAGGCGGCCTGCTTGCCACGACGCGTTGACAAGGGCCAGCAGCGCGGCGTCCCCGGCGGGCCCAGCGTGTGCCAGCATGGAGTCCCGCACTCCGTCGGCCCCCGCCGCTGTGTCACGCCCACGCTTCGCCCTGGCTAGCTCCTCGAACGTGAAGGGCTGGTCCGTCGCGTGCGGCTGGTCCCGTGCCTCCCTGACCTCCTCGTCGCGCTGCGGGCGTAACTGCTGCTGGAGGTGGCGGGTGTGGGGAGGGAGCTGCTCGCTGGAACTCCTCGCTGTGAAGCAGTTCACCAGCCGATCTGCCTCTTGCTGTGGGCGTGGGTGGGCGGTTGGGCGGGTCGGGCCAGCGCCTGAGGCCTTCCTGAAACACCGCCACAGCTGGCTGAAAGAGGCGCACCACTCCAGCCACTTTGCCTCCCTGGCGCTCAGGGACACCTGCCGCGCACGGGCCACCACGTCCTGCAGGAGCCGCAGGTTGGTGGCAGTCGGGCGCTTCTCGTACAGCCTCCTGTGGACGTTGACGCAGTGATTGTGTTCCCGGACCTTCTCGTTATAAAACCACCAGTCCGGGCGCCGGCGGCGGTTCGAGGCGGTCCTGGGCATGGCCGCGTCTGCTGCACCCTCTATGGCCGCTGTGAGGTCCCTCTCCTGCTGGTGCAGGTCCATGGGCGGCACGTACGTGGACCACCACTCGTCGAGGGCGGCTTGGAACTTGGTCCAATCCGCCCTCCTGACGTTCCACTGCGGCGGCGGGGGAGGGGGGACTGGTGGGGCCACAGTGAGGGTGGTGAGGGTCCCGTAGTGGTTGCTGGTGAGGGTGGGGTGGACCCGCCAGGTGGCGCCGGGCAGTATGTCGCCCGACACCAGCGTGAGGTCAAGCCGCCCCCCCCGGACGTGCGTGGCCTCCCCGGTGTTGAGGAGGTGGACGTGAGGGAGTTCCTCGAGCAGGTCGGCTAGGTGGCGCCCAGTCGCGTTGGTGGGCGACACAGAGTGCAGCACCGGGTGGTGGGCGTTGAAGTCGCCCGCCACAAGGAGGCTGGAGTGGGAGGCGAGGGAGAGCAGTTCCCCCGCCTCCAGCAGGTATCGCTGGCTCCTGTATACGTTGTATACGATGAGAGGGAGGGGCCCCAGCTGCAGCTCCAGTGCCAGGACCTCCACGCCGTCCCCACAGTGCACGGGTGTGGCGATCCTGTTGTGCGGGATGGTGCTCCGTATGAGGGCTGTACAACCACGCCCGTTTCCGTCGCCGGCCGGAAGCGAGTGGAGGGTGTAGCCTGCCACTCGCCACTCAAACTCGGCCGATGTGAGCCTCTCCTGCAGGAGAACCAGGTCCAGGTCCTCCTGGAAGACGGCTTGCAGTACCTGGTGTTTCTTGGGGCGGAGGCCCTGCACATTCCACTGCAGCACCCTCAGCGTGGGCGCCGGCGCGTGGGCTGGGTGGGCGGTGCTTTCACTCCGCACCTCCATCTTGGTTGTGGGCGTGCGGTGGGTGGAGAGGGTGTTGGGTGGGCTCCCTCGTCGTTGAAGGTGATGGTGGGGGCTGGAGGGCGCCCCCTGAGACGTCGGTGAGCATCTCTTCGTGGAGGAGTGCTTCGAGGTCCTGCTCGGTGATGGCTGCGGTGCCCTGCCGGCGGTCAAGCAGCCTCTTTACCAGTCGCACCACACACACAAGGATGACGTCTACAATGGCGTTGCCCTCTTCATTCAGTCCCTCACCGTGGCCAGAGGGTCGAGACTCTGTCGGTGGTTGGGCATTGGGCAGCGCCGTGGGCTGCTCCTCGACGAGGCGGGCGTGGTGGGCGCGGTCCCTGCGTCCCCCCCTCCTCTGTGGCTGGGGGACCAAGGAGGTGGGAGGCTGGGTGGAGGTGTGGGCGGAGTTAACGGTGGTGCGGCTGCTGGTCGCTGCCTGCTCCTCCCCCTGCCCTCTCTCGACCTGTCCTGAGTTGAGGGGTGGGGGGCGGGTGGGAGGCCGGCCTGTCTGGTGGCGTGGGAACAAAGCGTCGTCTGCCTTGTTGCTGGGGGGGTTCCCTCTGCTGCTGCTGCTGTGGTAGTCCGCTCGCTGCCTGCCACTCCCCCTCCCCTGGTCCGTCCTGACGTGTGCCGGGCCGGCCAGGGGTGGGGGGTGGGTGGGTGACCCATTCTGACCTGGCTGGTGGTGGCGCGGGAACAAGGTGGCGGTTTCTCTGTTGCTGGGGGTGGCCATGTGGTTCCCTCTGCTGCTGCTGCTGCTGCTGCTGGTGTCCCTGTGGCATCCTCCTCATGCGTTCGGGGCACTTCACGTTCCACGCGTGGTGCCCCTTGGTGCAGTTAGGGCACCGTGCCGTGGTGGCCTCGCTGGCCTTGTGGCGATCGATGCACTGCTCCGTGGGGTGCGCTTGGCTGCATACGCCACACCTGACGGGGTGTTGGCACGTGGCCTGGAGGTGCCCGAAGCGCTGGCACTTGTAGCACCTCACAGGCTCACCCTGGTAGGGGCGCAGGGCATAGCGGCCCCAGCTGCCCAGGTCCAGCTTGGGGGGCGGCGGCCCCTCGTACACCAACAAGATCTGCCTCGTGGGGACCTTGTCTCTGTGCGCCCGAAGCCGTGTTGCCGAGAGCACGTGGGGGTGGGCCTCGACAGCCTGGAGGGGGAGGGTGATGGGGTAGCGCTCCAGCACCACCTTGTGCCTCCTCA
Organism: Cancer borealis; assembly: GCA_036785275.1. Classification (NCBI taxonomy): domain Eukaryota; kingdom Metazoa; phylum Arthropoda; class Malacostraca; order Decapoda; family Cancridae; genus Cancer; species Cancer borealis. The sequence goes on along the minus strand of JAXIVD010000531.1, from coordinate 10,818 downwards.
CGCTGGGATCGAGCAGGATCACACGGTCCCCTTCCTCGGCGAGGCGGCGCAGCAGGGCCTCCGACCAGTCGTCCTTCGGGGTGAGGACGTATTCGCTGGTGAGCGTGGGGCGTATGTTTATACGCAGGGCAGGGTGCGCGCTCTCCAGCTCCGTTACAGTCTGGTATGCACTGGTGGTGTCGTGCTGGTGCACAAGCTTGAACTTGGGCCGGTGCCCTCGTCGGGAGTTCGAGACCATTTCCCAGCCTCCCTCGTCCTCCTGCTGGGCCTCGGTCTGGGGGCTCTCGTCGATAACGAGGCGACCGCTATCATCGCTGGGGGCCTCCTCTGCGTGGGAGAACTCCGGCTCCAAGCTGCGGGCGGTCCTCTTCGGCGTGGAGGTCTCCGCCGGTGATGCTGAAAGTGAGCGGTTCAGCGTCCGCTTAACCCCTGGGGTGGCTACGGGCGCCAGCCCTTGCACTGCACTGGTCACTGAGGTCATGGTGGCGTTGCAAGGCACACACTATCACTGTTACTGAGGGCATGGAAGCGAGGGCACGTGTCACTAAGCGCGTCGGACATGCGAGTTCACAACAAAATCGTGGGGTGGTGGTGGTGGAGTGAGAGCGTCGTGAGAGCTTACAGCCAACACGTCCTCCCTCTCTCGCGACCCGCGCGCAACTCGATTTATTAACAAAAACATTTTTATATATATACAAAATAAGGTAACATAGAACAAAATTTGTGGTGTTGTTATGCGATGGTGTGAATGGTAGTGTAGATGAAGTAATGAAAGTGTGTGTATAGAATATATAACAATAAGTGTATGTACGTGTATGTATAGGAATATGTTGTATGGTATGTATATACATAAAAATTTATACATATAAAATTGAATATATTGAATCGAATAGTGTGCCTTACAATGACGCAGTTTTCTGTGTGTCAGCGCGCGCTCTTAAGGAGAGACTGCTACATCACACGATAGTTTGTCTTTAATAATGTCTGTTAGTGTGGGTGGAGGCGTTTCAGGGTCAGGCACGCACATCTTTTCAGTGAAGTGCTTGGCCAGCAGGTTCGTCTTGTCACGAGCTGTTTGGGTCACGCTGCCGTCACTCCAGTGGAGGGGAGGGATGGTGTTCCCCCGAGACACACCCTGCACGTTAACCGCGTTTGGCAACTGCGCGCTCTCGCCTGCCGAGCGGAACCCTTCACATCACCACCACGCCAGTGTCCGTTGGACTTTTGGAGCGAAAGTAGGTATGTTTCATCCTGAGAGTGTTTTCTGTAGGGTAGAGCGCTAAAATTCATGGTACACATATACACCAAGTCGCTCACTACTAATATTGGTTCCCCTTTATTGCGTATTGGTGCATCAATGTACCAGGCACGGGTTGGTGCATATATGTACCAGTTTGCAGCACAGTGATGATATATTCTTGTTCCTCTCTTTGGTGTAGGTTTTTTTATCCATATATGAGCCGTATGGCTACAAACTGTATCTAGGAAAACTAAGTAAAGTGTTGTTTTCTACTTTTCAACAGAAATGGAACCGATTGTCTTTTACGGAAGACATCCAGATGCATCATCAAGTGACTCAGATGATCCAGATTTTCTTGTCAATTCAGATGACCCAGATGATGATCTATCAGAGGAAAGTGATGAGTCAGAAATAGATGAAGAGCAGGATGAACAAGTTGATGGAGATGATTCAGACTCAGCAAGAAATGAAAACAACAACGCCCAATCTGAATGGTTGCCGGTGTCTTCCAAACCACGCATGCATGCCTTTACTGGGAGGGAAGAAATGATTGTCACTGTAGGTAATGAAACTGAGATGCAGCCTATTGATGTATATGCTCTCTTTGTAACAGATGACATCATTGATATGATTGTTGAAGAAACTAATAGGTATGCAGAACAGGAAATTGCTGCAGCAAGAGTAACACGTAGGTCAAGATTAGTCTCGTGGAAACCTACTGACAGAGAAGAAATAAAGAAGTTTCTTGGCATTGTAATTTACATGGGATTAGTTGTGAAGCCTGAAATTCGACTCTACTGGTCAAAAAGTATGTTGTATGATGATCCCTTTGTACCGAACCTAATGTCAAGGGAAAGATTTGAGATTCTCTTTAGATTTGTTCATTTTGTAGACAACACAGCTCATCCAAACTCTGAAGACCAATTGTACAAGGTCAGACCATTGATTGACCTACTTGTCAACAATTTTCAAGCTGTGTACAGACCTGGCTCCAAGCTTGTTGTTGATGAGAGTATGGTGCCATTTAGAGGGAGATTACGCATAAAACAGTACCTTCCAGGTAAAGCTAACAAATATGGGATGAAGGTGTACAAAGTTTGCACACCTGAAGGATATACATGGAATCTGGAGGTTCATGTAGGGAAGTGTGATGAGATTTCTGGCCTAAATGTAACTGAATCACGAGTGGTAAGGTTATGTAATGAGATGTTAGGTAGAGGATGTACTATCTACAGCGACAATTACTACACCTCAGTTTCCCTGGCAGAGTACTTGTTGGTCAGGAAAACTTATCTCTGTGGAACTGTTAGACCATCTAGAAAATACTTGTGCAAAGAAGTAGTGAAAGCAAAATTGAAAAAGGGAGAAATGAAAGCAGCAGAAAACAGAAAAGGTGTAAAGTTATATAAGTGGAAAGATAAGAGAGATGTCTTGACATTATCAACAGTGCCTGAGCAGGGCAATGACTTAGTTCCAAGTGGAAAGAAAAACAGAAATGGAGAAGATATAGTAAAACCTGAAAATGTCATTGATTACAATCAAGCAAAAAAAGGCGTTGATGTTGCTGACCAACTCAATGCCTACTACTCGCCACTACGAAAATCAAGGAAGTGGTACAGGAAGCTGGCTCTGGAAATGATTGTTGGGATATCAGTAACAAATGCTCAAATTCTATACAATAAATACTGCTCAGCAAAAGAAGTATGTCTAAGAACCTTCACGGAGTCGGTAGTCCTTTCTCTTACGAGGAACATTCCTGAGGAAACTGTAAAATCAGGGAAGAGGCCTTCTGATATATTAGGTGCAAGAATACAACACACTATTCAGGAAGCAGCTGGACAAAAGAAAAACACACGGAAGCGATGCAGAGGATGCTATGAAAAGATATCTCTGTGTGAGGGATACAAGGTGGCCACAAACAAGGCTAGGAGAGTGGCCACCTTTTGTAACGAATGTGAGGGTCAGCCACACCTTTGCATAACATGTTTCAATGAAAAACATGACACATCATACGATATGCGAAATACAAAGTCATAAATCAAATATTAGGATAATCTAATATTCCAAGTTGTGATATGGAACATATTACCAGCCAATATACGGCCACGGAACTTCTTTTTTTTCTGTTACGGAAGGAAATAAATTTTTTTAGGATTTTTTTTTGTTATTTACTATGAGGGGAGTTAATCTCAACAGTTGATTACTGTTACACATTGTTATACATTGCAATGCTTATATTTTGGAAATAAAATGTCACAAAACTTTACATGTCTTTTAGATGAGTTTTTTTTTTTGTAACACATATTATTACTACCTTATTATTTTTAACTTAATGCCTGGTTCCACTGTAGTTCATCTGCAGTCACAAAAATAAAACAAATTTACTCACAAGTATCTTTTATACTCGTGTTTGCAAAAGTTTATAGAAAGGGTTATTTGAACCACATATGTACCGATACGCAAAAAGGAAAACAATGGTTTGGTACACATGTGGACCGATTCGCGGTTAACGTGTTAACAAGGTTCCACCACTATTTGGTCCCAACATAGCCGCCCTCAGTTTTCTTCTGAGGTATAACACCTATTGATTGGAGGCCCACTCCTCAGTAGATTTCATATGCTTGGTTGTCTCGCTATGCCGCTGTCTGTTCCGAGCTGTCGTATGCCTCTTGAAGGCAAGCCAGGCGCGCTACTTGGCGTCAGAGGCAGCACGGCATTCTGGCCCAAACCAAGGTTGGTCTGAAGCCTTGGGGCGTGGAGCAGCTCGGTGAACTGCCTCACCTGCGGGTCGGTGTCTCCACACAACACGTCACCCCAATTTGTTCCTCTCAGGGAGGCACGCAGGGCCTGCTAGTTAGCCTTCTCCCACCTCCACAGCGTACGGGTGTGGCACGCTTCACGCGGCCTCTTGAAAGTAATCCTTGTTAGGACCGCTACGTTGTCAGAAGTGCTCACAAATCCAAGGGAGGAACACTGGGTGGTGTTGGAAGGAAGGTCAGTCACCACTGGATCGAGGAACGATCTCTCTCTCTCTCTCTCTCTCTCTCTCTCTCTCTCTCTCTCTCTCTCTCTCTCTCTCTCTCTCTCTCTCTCTCTCTCTCTCTCTCTCTCTCTCTCTCTCTCTCTCTCTCTCTCTCTCTCTCTCTCTCTCTCTCTCTCTCTCTCTCTCTCTCTCTCTCTCTCTCTCTCTTTCTCTTTCTCTTCCCACCTTTCTCCCTCCTTCCCTTCTCCTCCCTCCCTCCCCCCCCCTCTCTCTCTCTCTCTCTCTCTCTCTCTCTCTCTCTCTCTCTCTCTCTCCCTCTCCCCCTCTCTCTCTCTCTCTCTCTCTCTCTCTCTCTCTCTCTCTCTCTCTCTCTCTCTCTCTCTCTCTCTCTCTCTCTCTCTCTCTCTCTCTCTCTCTCTCTGATATCATCTGAGGAAACAATCACTTATGGTGTTCCACAAGGCTCCATCCTCGGTCCCATTTTATTTACCATCTATGTGAATGATCTTGGGGACCACTTAGTGGATGGTACAGTAGTCCAGTACGCTGGCGACACTCAGTTTCTTCATGCTGACTGTCTAAGCAATATGGAAACACTTATTACCAAGACAGAAACATCTCTCCTAGCTATCCATAATTATTTTCTAAGAAATGGTTTATTACTTAACACTAAGAAAACTCAATTTATTTTTATAGGAAACAGCCAGTCATAGACTACATCATACGTGACTGGACACTCGAAATCGGACCTTTTGCAAAATGGCCCTACGGCAGATTTTTAGAAAAATCAAATAAAATACTTAGAATTAAGATAGGAACCTCAAATAAAAAGCAAACATTTCAGAGTGATGTAAAGAATATGTTTATGAGCAACAAAAATAAATTGGTCAACATACGTCGTCGGTGGGCGACAATTATTGAATACTAAGAAACCAAGAAAAACACAAAATTTGCAATAAATTCCAGGAATATTGGAATTTCAATCTGAAAACACTTACATGCCTAGCCCATGTAGTCTATATTAATATGCAATACCATAGAATACACCATATGTGACTGTGCATTCGAAATCGGGTCTTTCGCAAATGTGTCCTGAGGCGATTTTTTGTTTTTTATTTGAATAAAATACTTAAAATCATTATAAAAACCTCAAACAAAAAGCAAACACCTCAGAATGATGTGAAGAATATGTTTATGAGCAACAAAAACAAATTTGTCAACATACATCATCGGTGGGCGACAATTATTCAATACTGACACCAATAAAAACACAAAATTTGCAATAATTTCCAGGAATATTGGAATTTCAATCTGAAAGCACTTACATGCATAGCCCATGTAGTCTATATTAATATGCAATACCATAGAATACACCATACGTGACTGTGCACTCGAAATCGGGTCTTTCGGAAATGGGTGCTGAGGCGATTTTTTGTTTGTCTTATTTGAATAAAATACTTAAAATCATCATAGAAACTTTAAACAAAAAGCAAGCACCTCATACGTCAACGGTGGGCGACAATTATTAAATCCTAAGACACCAATAAAAACACAATATTTGCAATAATTTCACCCAAGGACATCCTGACCAGGTACCCCGAGAAGTGCCCTGTAGCTGCCGCAAGCAGGTCTTCTGGCGGTTCAGGGTCCAGGTCAGAGAGCTCTCCAATCAACATCTGAACCACCCGAGTGTCCTCCATGACCAGCTGCTCCCTGGCGGTCTGCATCTCCTCTGCCACCTCCTCCAAGGTGTATCGAGAAAGACACACCAGGTTGACACGCCTGACGATGGCCTCACTCTCAAAGAATTGGCGTACTTGCGTCCAAAGAGACACAAGTCACTGTCTTGCAGGGGGAGAAATATCTTTGTTGCACAGAAAAAAAACACTGTCTGCAGTAGCAGTAAGTTTAACTCCCTTGAAGAGAGACACACATCACTGGCTTGTAAGACGCAGTCATTATCTCCCCCATCACTTATTTTTTCTGCCCCTGGAGCTTCTACCTTTTCATTTGGTCATGGCTTCTAGTATCCATCACACAGCTTGCCGCCCACGACGGGGAGAATCTTGATGATTACATTGTGCCCATTACAGCACTGTGCCTCCTCAAATTCTGGGAACCTCCTGGCCAAGCCAACAAGGATCTGCAGGAATGTGTCCTTATGGTTGTCACAACCAAAAAACCTGAACTAAAATGTGAATGTTAGCACATTACAAGTGAACAAAAAATTATACAAATAAAAAAAAAAAAACCCGAAAAAAAAGAGAATAATTCAGAAGTACAATTAAATTTATAAATTAATAGATTAATTCCAAAAAGATACTGTAATATAAATAAACTATACTTACTTATTCTTCCTTTCCTTGTTGTTGATTAGGGAGTCCCAGACACTCAAGGCGAAGCAAGTAATATGGCACAAAGTTGGTGAAGGGTAATGTAGGCCTTCTTCCCCACCGTCTGGTGTCCCGTTGTCCAGCAGGCGTGTCAACGCATGGAACCTCTCGGGGTCTCAGCCCTCAAAGGTGGGCTGGTACTTTTCCTTGCTATCCCAGAAGAGCTTTTCCTGGCAGGGAACACATGGATATGACAGTGTCAGTGAAAAAAGAAATCATGCCCATGACCACACCAGTTATAACAGAAACAGAGGTCAAGTCAGTTATACAAAATCTAAAAAATAAGAAAGCTCCAGGACTTAACACATGTAAACCAGAATTTTATAAAGCCTTATTATATAAAAAGTTAATGTATGAAAACAATAACAAGATGCTTAAATAATGTACTGGAAAGTGGAAACATACCACAAGAATGGAGAAGATCACATACCATAATGATACCCAAGAAAGCCAAACCAACAGCAAAGGACCTCCGCCCAATTGCACTAACAAATTACATATATAAAATATTCATGGCTGTGATCTGAAACAAAATTTAAGACCATCTTAGGATAAATGAAGAACAAAAAATAGTACAAGCTGGTTTCACTTCAGGAGCAAGAATAGAAGACAACATCTTTATACTTCAATATTGTGTAGAAATGAGTTAGAGGGAAAACAAAACGTTAATTATCACATTTATTGACTTCTCAAAGGCGTTTGATTCAGTGAAGAGCTAAAATAGTAGAGGCCTTGATTAAATACAAAATACATCCACTAATCATCACTGCATTCACTAACACCTACCAAGATGACATAACAAAACTCAACATCACTGAAGACCTAACCACAGAAATGAAGGTAGCAAATGGGATCAGACAGGGCTGTACAGGTTCCACAACTATCTTTAAACTCATCACTTATTTAATTCTTCAATAAATGGAAAAGAGAAAGGGTTTTACTACTAGAGGCATGAACATCACCTTAAGCTACGGTCACACTAGGTATTGCTAACGCTAGCCTGCTTCCGTTTTCCCTGGCTTGACCGATACGACTAGCAATCTGGTCACACTCACAAGTAGAACCAATCGCCTTGCGGAATCAGCTGATCATAACAACAACACAAACCGTTATGGAGGAAGCACTTTTCTTCTTCTTCTGCTTATGAACATTTTCCATGAGACTTATAATAGCGTTACAAGAAGCTTGTGATAACATCAAAACACTGATGGAAATAAGCAAGGAATATGGCATGGAAATAAATAAAGAAAAAAGCCAAATAATCATACACAACGCAGAACACAAACCAGAGAACATTGAGGGAATCCGTGTGACTAACAATATTAAGTGTCTAGGTGTTATAATAACAGACAAGAGGGATATATTTAAGGAACAGAAGAATAACATGATTATGAAGGCACAAAGATTGGCAAAACTGACCTACTCAATAACAGCAAAAAGCTGCCACAAAATCATTATAGACAAGACATACTGGAAGAGTGTTTGTCTACCAATTATTAAAGGAAATCCTGAGAAGAATCAAATGTGAATACTTTAACTGGATGAAGACAAGCAGAAAATACTTAGACTGCACCAAGTTAACATATAACAACATTGATAATTTGCAAACTATCCTACTTTATTACCCGTGTGTGTGTGGCGGGGGGTGCCTGGTGAGTGGGATGAGGAGTAGGTAGCTAGATTCGAATTTTGAATTAACGGATTTAATTTGTTTTGAGGTGACCGTGGTCAATCATGGTTTAACTAACTTGGCTAGACCATGACCGTGATATGTTTCTATTTGTTAAATTCGCACGGTCATTTTTAAATACATAACAGTGGTGATGGTAGCCATGATCAAATAATGACCGCTACTACAGTTTTATCATCCACCGTTCTACGTTCAATTTCTACATGGAGTTTTATATGAATTTAGTACTGAAATGTTCCTAAAATCTTATAAATCAGACATTACAATAACCAAATGTTGCATACTTACTGCTAAAACGAATCCGGTGTCCAGCTAGTAGCTACAGTAGCACGTCCGTCTGGTTCCAGTGGCAGTGGGTGACTGACTCTTCATACTGACCAACGAACGTCTCGCCATCACAGTCAGCTCAGCTTTCTCAGCCACGCGCCACGAATTGTTGTGAAAAATTCATTCCCAAGCCGATATAACGATAATATGACATTTGATCACAATCAAATCATATTCAGGAATGGTGATTTCACAATATGTGATGCTTTATTTCAGAAATTATTGCCAATTTGCCTGAAATTTTTGCTATAAACAATATGCTTTATACACAACTCCCACACGATTTTCACTCATTCTTGTAATCTTTATGTTAATTTCCTATTTACACAAGTTGTAAAATCATTTTTTAGGTTCAGCAATGGTTCAGCAATCATTACTGATTGTAAAGACATGAAATACAATGTCCTAAGTAGAATATGAACTGATAAATGAAGTATTATCTGTCATCACTCATAGCAGCGGAATCAATAGGGCCAAAATGTAATATCGTCTGTCAGCGATTATCGCGAGTGTCCAGTCAAGTATGGTGTAGTCTATGAGCCAGTTAGTATCAAGGATCCCCAATAACATTGTTATAAGTATGAATAACACCACTATAACTCCAAACAAACTTGTAAAAAATTTAGGCCTTCATTTAGATCAATGTATGAATTTCGACACACATAAAATAATTAAATAGAAAAGTAATGGGCACACTTATATATGTAAATAGAGTAAGCGGATTATTAAATAAAACAGCTAGAAAAATATGTATAGAATCACTAGTTTTAAGCATAATTAACTATTGTATAAAGATTTGGGGTACAACGACAAAATCACAAAAAGCTAAAGTCCAGAAACTCCAAAACTTTGCCGCCCGTGTCGTTGTTGGCGGGCTCAGAAAATACGATCATGTGTCTCCAGCTTATGATGAACTGAAGTGGCTTAAGATAGAAAATAAACATAAATTTGAGGTATTAATACACATATATAAAAGCCTAAATAATGAATACCCTGAATGGCTGTGTAACGTTGATAAGGTTCGTGATGTAAGAGTAGAACGTGGAAACACAAGACAGGAAAACATGCTCTATGTACCGCGCTTCAAGACAGATACAGGGGCCAGATCACTAGAGGTTTTGGGCCCAACACTGTGGAATGATCTGCCAAATCAAGTTAAACATTCAACAACACTGTGTAATTTCAAAACTAATCTTATCAAATTCTTTAATAGCCACAGTGCAAACAGTGTAAATCCCTCACATTTGTAAATAATTACTAAATTTAGGCTTATTTTTAATTATTAGTATTAGTATTAGTTTTATTATGTATTGTATATAGTTGACTCTTAATATGTATATAATAACCACTACCCTGTGGAAATAAATTGAATTGAATTGAATTGACTCTCTCTCTCTCTCTCTCTCTCTCTCTCTCTCTCTCTCTCTCTCTCTCTCTCTCTCTCTCTCTCTCTCTCTCTCTCTCTCTCTCTCTCTCTCTCTCTCTCTCTCTCTCTCTCTCTCTCTCTCTCTCTCTCTCTCTCTCTCTCTCTCTCTCTCTCTCTCTCTCTCTCTTTCTCAGCCTCACTGTCTCGTGTGTGTGTGTGTGTGTGTGTGTGTGTGTGTGTGTGTGTGTGTGTGTGTGTGTGTGTGTGTGTGTGTGTATGTGTATGTGTGTGTGTGTGTGTGTGTGTGTGTGTGTGTTTGTGTTTGTGTGTGTGTTTGTGTGTTAGTGTGTGTGTGTGTGTGTGTGTGTGTGTGTGTGTGTGTGTGTGTGTGTGTGTGTGTGTGTGTGTGTGTGTGTGTGTGTGTGTGTGTGTGTGTGTGTGTGTATACGTGCGTTTGTGTGTGTGTGTGTGTGTGTGTGTGTGTGTGTGTGTGTGTGTGTGTGTGTGTGTGTGTGTGTGTGTGTGTGTGTGTGTGTGTGTGTGTGTCTATGTGTATGTGTGTGTGCGTTTGTGTGTGACTGTGTGTGTCATCTTAATTGTTCTATCCTCAAATATGCAGATGATACAGTGATTGTGGGGAAAATTTGCAATGATGATTCTAGTAAATATTTGTCTCAGGTGAAAGATTTTATTGGGTGGAGTAAGAGACATTATTTAAACTTTAATGTGAAAAAGACGAAGGAGATGGTTATCGACTTTCGTATTAGAAATAAGAATGTGCCGGATCAAATTAAAATGGGCAATGAAGCGGTCGAAAGG
>JAXIVD010000530.1:117500-142500 GCA_036785275.1 Cancer borealis | reverse complement strand
GGTGAAAACAAAGGAAAGATTTGGAAAAAGACAAAATTGATGAATGAAAAAATGTATAAATGAAGAACCTACTTTATCCTCAGCAGCGATGGGAGCCCGAGAACCGTGTTGATACTTGTGGTTTCTGTTAGTGAAGTGCCTGTTACTAGAATGAAGGTGTGGGTCCCAAGGGGAAATATCTCCTCTGGTGTAGCTGTCTGGAGATGGTAACTGGGACATGCCAGGTATTGTTCTCTCTCCAGTTCTTTTACGCTTGACACCATTCATTTGGAGACCAAAATCAGAACCAGATTGAGCTGCATTAATAGGCATAAAGTGGCACTGCTGAAGTACTGATGTCTGAAAAGATCACAGGCGACAACATACTTTTCAATAAAATTGTTACTTATTGTACAGTCATGAAAAAAATTACCTGCAAGTAATGATATTCTGGAGGCATAAATTAATCATTAGTTACAATGCAGAAATTTCAATACCTGGCTTCTGGAAGTGGTACGATGGTGGTGGGACTGGGCATGGTTGAGGGGTGAGACACCATGTGGAGAAGGGGAGTGTCCAGCCACACCTCTCATAACATCACACACTTCCTGGTCCTCACCAAAAACATCTTCATCCATATTCTCATCAGATTCTACGCTAATAAGTTTATCAACCACTGGACTGCACATATATCTAGAAAAATATAAAAAATATGGAATAGTCACAATCAGTCATAGTTTATGAAATGCATACATATACTGTATATAATTCAGGATGTGTCTGGTAAAACACTACTTCACCATCGTTAGTCTTTGCCTAGTATCCACCTTGTAAACAAAAGGTAGGTCTCGTATCATAGCAGTACATGTGGATGGTTTTGTTTTGGTAACCTTCTTCTTACAGGTTCTGGTTCTCCTGGGTGTTATTAATGATGGTTCCACAATCTCAACTACCTTAAACACCCACACTGTGACCAGTTGATGGGATCCCAGTTCTTGTGGAAGCAGTGCACACTTTTAAGCAGCACATCATCAATCATCAAAATTACCGGACTTTCCCAGATGGGGGGCTAATTGCCACAAGATCCGGCCATACCTTTGTCTCTATTGGAGGGATTATTGTACTTTTATTATTGTACATTTATTTTTTCATCAAAATCATTAAATATTGAATAACCATGGTTGTCAGTGGCAGATTAAGGAGGGGGCTGACTGGACTAAGAAATGCAGAGTGCAAGACAGAAAAGAAGTATTTCAAATATCTGTTGCTGCATTTCATCATCATAACACTATTGTAATTCTTGAACTCACCCAGCTTCCATGATGCCAGAACTATGGATGCTGTGGTTTGGGTCATCGTCTTGGGAAAGGTAAGTGGAAATGGTGTCCACACTGGGACGACGGCCACTCACCAAGGAGCTGCAATCAGAGTCCAGGGTGTGGTTGGAGCCAAACCTGCTGGAAGATAATTCATCCCTGGAATATAAAGATTTACATTAATTAGACATTGCCTCTATTGACAAAGTTATTCCTAAGAGTTGTGACATTTGCAAGTGATCATGTTTCCTTTCATATACTGACACTATTATTGCTCTTTTCCCATTTATAGGTACTTCTCAATGGAATCACAAACACTTCAGAATACTCATAATAACCTTATAAATTTGGCACTTGTGTGTTCCAGCAGTAATGTATAATGCAGTATTACATTGTATCCCTGAACATTCTTAGCCACTACATCATGTAAAATTTATCTATCTATATCTATATGAAAAAAGAATGGTAGGAAGATGATTGGAAACTTCCAGGAGAATGAGATGTTCTGGAAGGAGATACTGAGGGTTAGGAAGGGAACATCTGGAAATTAAGAAATGGATGGAGGAAAGGCGTGTAAAGAGTGCTGAGTGAAAGAGGAATGTGTGTAGAAGTGAATGCATGAGTAATGATGTTAAAGCAAGTGTAGTGTGAAAACTGTAATAGCAGTGATGTACCTGGAGGTGTGAGCCAGGTATGATGCAGAGTCATTGTCCTCCATCAGATGATGGTCACCATTGTGGTGGGGGCTGGTAAGGGAGGTTTGGAAATGTGGTTGTCTGGGAGGTGGAAGGGTTCGTGGCTTGGGTACTGGAGGAACACTGGAGCGAGGCAGAGGTTTGGGCGGACTTGGTCCTCCTTTGGTCACCCAATGGCCAAGGTGTCGTCCAGAAGATGGAAGGTCTGAAGTGCCAAGACAGCTGCTGGTGGTACCCTTGTTGCTGCGGCATAACACCTTTGGAACACAAGTTGCAGTTGTGATATATGATTGAAAAATTGTATAACTGATGCAAAAATCAGGAAAAATAGAATATAAAAGTCAATTTTTTAATGAAATACCTAAGTAACTATAATAAATATATGATAGCGTCGAATAGACAGTTCTCCTGGTGTTATTGTCAGATTTTCAGTGATATAGAAAGTAAGGGAGCTATTGATTGTTTAAAATCAAGATATAGGTATTGGAAGGACAAGTGGCTTAAGTATAAGTATATCTATATCTATATATATATATATATATATATATATATATATATATATATATATATATATATATATCAAACATTTGCTCCACAAACATTCTTCCAATCACCTTCCTTTTACCTTAAAGCATACCACATCCATGCATATTCAGACGCAATTGTCAGTGTTTGTGGAGACATTACTCTCCCCTTTCCTTCTGTACTTTGTCTTTTCTTATGAGAGTATACAGAGGAGGGGCTTCCCAGGTACCTCAATCATCCCCTTTTATCACCTTCTATGAACCGCAGGGAATACGGTAGATTATATTTCTATCATTTCCTCTAACCTTAGAGATGAGGCCAAGTGGTTTACTCTCAGCTGAAGAGCAATCAGAGTCGTCCTTGTTGCCTTTGTGCCTCTGCCTCTCTCCACTACAACTAAATGTAGAAACAGGAGCTGAACCTGTCCCCTTGCTGGTGCTGTATACAGTCTTGGAGCTGCCTCCTGTAATGGTGAATCTTTTATAATACTTGTGACTACATGGTAATATATACGATGAGCTGAATAAATTTGAATACAGTGGACACTCAATTTCCTGAAAAGTCCATTTTCCAATGGATGTTAAAAATACCACAAAATGAATATTTTACTGCATATATTTTTGGTTATGTCTGACAGTTTCTTCATGCCATAAGAGCTCTATTCATCATAATTTGTAGTTGAGATAAACATGATGCAAATTGATATATACCTTATGCAATTTTATGGTCAGCAATGCAACAAATCTAGAATCAGATGTATTGTTGTATGTGAAACATTATTAAAATTTGGGAATTGTAACAAAACATTGTACACCTGGTCACACTTATCATTTCTAAGTTAGAATACATAGTATACTCTTTGTCTTTACAGTTACTGGTTGGTGCCAGATAAACAAGGTTTTACTGTATTTATACTGTATAAGGCGATCCAGTGTCAACAGTAATCACCCTTAACATCTGTTTGGAACTATTTTGACAAGCTAAGGGTGAGAAACAGGTAACAGTAACTTAATCAACATTCTACTCTAGGCGAGTCATACACTTTAAGTAAAACAACTTTCCTTAATGTAATATCATCAGTATATTATTCTGTCAATGTTGAAGGTCATCACTAAATAATGAAGAATCAATTTACATTCATTATCTCCTCCAACAAGGAGACAGACTACCTTGAGTGCTTGTGTGGCTGGGTTGAGATGGAGGAGATGGTGGCTTGCCAACAGGATAAGCTGCCTGCTGTACCCTGCGTATGGCACGAACATAACCTGTCTTGCTATTCATCTGGGGAAAATATTTAGTTCTGTTAACGCAATATTATAAAGAGTATTTCCTGCACGATAAAAACACTATATATATATATATATATATATATATATATATATATATATATATATATATATATATATATATATATATATATATATATATATATATATATATATATATATATATATATATATATATATATATATATATATATATATATATATATATATATATATATATATATATATATATTCCGATATCAGCAAACCACTCCACTTAACACTCATACTGTTCCTAGCCTTACATTATAACATAACATTAAGCTCATTACCTGATTCAGGTTGCAGAAATTGATGACATATGGGCAGGCTGGAAAATTCTGGCTCATATCCAATGTCTGGGCTCCCTGATGGATAGATTGGTGATAGATGATGGATGGGCACTTCTATTGAATTCATACAAGGGGCAACAGCATAACCCAATAAAAACTCATTGATTAAAACAAAGCAAACTTATTTTGCACCATAAACAATGGTTATAATTATCATTACCATTATAATCACTATTATCATTATTATAATTATTAGTTGAATGTTACAGTCTGTCAACTATTTGTTACTTGATGCACTTCCTAAATGATTTACTTACTGTTCCCCAACATTCCTCAATGATACACTGCACACACATATCATACGTGTGCCAGTCCCCAGGCACATCCCCTTCCCATTGCCACACAGCTCCTTGGCCGGCTGGGGAGCTCTGGGGGAAGAAGTTTCTGCGCACCTTTATTCTGTCACCTGCAGATGTAAGAATCAATGAAAATTAACCCCCTTCAAAATTAATTAATATATGAACTCTTTAAATATTTGCACCTGATGCAGCAGCCAAGTAACCAACCTGAACTGATGCACTCTTGTTCCATCTGAGGAAGGTGGATGCAGTAATTCTTGAGGGATGGATCTGAGTCTCCAAGAAATACAGAACGTAAATTCTTTGAATAAGCACGTTCCAGCTGCTGAGTTACTTCTGGTGGATAGGGTCGCCAACGCCTCTATGGGTACAGTATTACATGTCATTAATGATATCATATTCATCTACCATAAGAAAATCTATTTCTCTCTCTCAGTGAAGTTCTTATGGTGGTAATATGCCTTTCTATATGACAAATTCCTTAATACAAGAATCTAATATTTAATCACTTTCAAGGGTATTTTTAAGAACTTCTAGTTTGTTTACAGAAAATGCTAATTCAGATTTTTTTTTTAACTGGTTACTCCCTTTCAAATACATTCCCAAGGTTATATATAAATTACGGAGGTGGGACTTATATATTTCCAGTGACACCATTAAGTTTTCTCTATAATTAGATTTGCAAAAAATATGATTCTACAAAAGTTGCTACATTGATCCTATGAGTTTCAGGCTGGTCCAACAATTGACTTCGATACCAATTAGCTCCCTTACCTGTTTGTTTTCCCACTCCCACACCACCACCAGAAGGCCCTGCTTCCCTGATGTCATGTCTGCTGTCTTGTCTTGCAGCTCATTCACACACTTCTAACATGTTCTCTTCGCCTGTGGAAATAAATATGTTGTTAATATTTTCGTGACTCAATATGGTTTATACAATAATGACACATGATGTATAAACCCGAAACACTCATGAAATGTGATGCAATTAGGATCAACAATAATTATGGGTAAAATGGAGATAAGGTTAGCTTAATAATGTCAATTGAGGCTCTAAGCTAAAATAACGTAACCCAAAACCGAATCTAACCTAACCTAACACTAACAGGTAAGTATTAACCTCAGGAGAAGACGCTAATGTTATCTCCATATTATCCCATAATTACATATAATTCCCTTAACCTAATTGTCATGTACAATATCCTAGCTGTTACATCTAAGGTCATGTTGGATTAAAAATAAAATAAATACTATATAAATACAACCATGACGAGTAAATTATATATATCCTCAATACAAAATAATTAACCGAATTGATATACTAATTAGTAGTTAATAATGACCTAATTTTTCCCCTTCATGAATAATTAAATATAAGATAACCATCATAACATAATTGAAAATAATGAAGTACAAATGACAATGGTACGTAAACACAGGCAATAATGTTTTTATGGCTGTCAGTGTAAATGGAATATAAATAAATACTTATGGAATATCAATCAATACTTACAGATAGAGGTGTGGCTTTGTGTCTGGTTTAATAATTATAATTGAGGTGTGATTGGCATTAACCTCACTACTGTACTGAGGCTACGAGTGAAAACATGTCTGTCTCTGTCAAGTGCACCTGTTGAAGTCATGTATTGTGACGTCACATGTAAACAACTTTATAACAAAAACAATGTACGTAATACAAGAAAATATGTACATAAATAAATAGATGAATAAAAAATATATATACTAAGTAAATTTAGGATTATAAGAAAAATGAAAGAGGAAGGAAGGATCTAATAAATCCAGTTTGTGATAAAAAAGCAAATGATCTGTAAAAAAAACAAAAGTATATGCGCATCTTGTGAAGAAATGTTATGAAGTAAAAAATAATACTATGCAAAATGAATACGGAATTATAATAGTAGTTTGAGTGACATTTAAAGTTATATATTAGAAAGCGCACTTGTTATAGTAGGGTCAAGGATTACATTTATATATAATCCTTGGCTAATCTACGTATATCCTGTAATACCCTATAGTCCTTAGATCATATAAAAAATATATATACTCTAAACAATGTATATAATCCTTGGGGTGTATCAAAATAGTAATAACGATAATGCTAAGTCCTCTTCCTTTGTTGTGTGTTTCTATATATGACCATAAATATATCTATCTGTCATTTTTCTTCTCTACCACAGTTTAGTTGATAAAACATTTCTATTACTATGTCAGACGATGTTATTCTTGTTCAAATTTACTTGACATTCAAGCATTATTAATTAAGGACAAGAAGTGAGAACACGTAACTTTTTTTTTTTTCTCTCTCTCTCTCTGTGTGACCGGTAAATTTTCATGTGGATTATTATTATTATAGCTTTCTCTTGATGCCAATTCTTATCCATATATTGTATTTCCAGGGACAAATACAGTTGTATATGCAAACAAAAAATATATGATAAATAACAATCATTTTTAAAAATCACTCATTTGCTATAGTTTACTCATTTTGCAGTCTGGATTTTAATATGTGTAGATCAATTCCACCATATATGAATTCACATTTCATTTCAACATGCAACACATCTGTTAATATATCGAATATAAGCGAAATCTGTAATATTTTTTTCTCCTGTAAACAATGGAAAGTAACTACGTATATATAGACAAGAAAATATATAGAATAAGGTTTCGGCAAGGCTAACATGAGTATAATTTTAATCCTCACATTTATAAGGGTTGGAATATATCTGTGATGTGCTGTGCTGTGCGCGCTGTGCTGTGCTGTGCCGGGTGCAAATAATAAGGTTTCGGTAAATATAGCTTAAGTATAATTTTAATCCTCGCATTTATAAGGGTTATAATCTGTCTGAGGTGTGCTGTGCTGAGTGATGTGCTGTGTGTTGTGCTGAACTGTGTTGTGCTGTGGTGTGCTGTGCTGTCCTGTTCCCGACTTCCCGCCAATCGTCATCGCCATGTTGCGCTGGGAGTAAACAAAGCTGTAAACCTTTTGGTAAGTTATCACGTCTTGTCTCGCCTCGTCAACTCTTCCTTGCTTGATATAATAGAGTGAATTTAATTTGTGTGGTGTGAAGGAATGGTTGTGAAGTGTTATTGGTCTTGTTATGTTGTAGTTGTGTGATGATTGGTGTTGTAGGAGATAGATCGATCGTCTGTCTTCTAATGGTGGTGAATGGACGTGAATTTGTTATGCATGAAGTGAAGAGGTGTTACAGTCCATTTCCCTGTGTTGTAATGGATGACGTTGGTAATTAGAGTGATGTAGTAGTGTCGCGGCTTATCTGGCTGGGTATATTGATTTTTTGATTTACAATGGCCTACTACCAGATTTCGAAGGATTTTTGCAATCGGTAATTTTTTTTCTTAAGTTGGTGCAATATCGTGTTAGTTATTCAATCTGGTTTATGTGTTAATGTTGTTACCACATATTTGGTTTTCATTATTCAAATTGTTGGATTAAATTTGAATTATTTATTTATTATGGGGTATGTTGGGGGCACGTAGGATAGGATTACAGTGTTACACTGTGTTGGGTGCCCGTGTGGGTTATAATTCCTATTAACTACGCTGTCAGTACCGCCAGTACCAGGATATACCTCCCTGTGTGGAGCGGCATCCAACACCATACTGGACCAGGTATGTCTACAGAAAGACACTGGTCACGGGAGTAGCGGTGGATCACCATGGCTATGAGGGGTTACCTCTAGACTTCATCAAGTAAATCAAGTAATATCTCCTTCCTGCCTTATATAACACTTATGGCTGGTCATTTATGTCTTCCACTGTGTTATGAGGTGCCTTTTGCATATATGACACTATTGTATAGCTTTTACGCCGGATATTACTGAGATCCTGAAATATTAATTAGGTTCAATCATAATCAGAAAACTGCCCTCTGAGTCGAGTGTGGGCGAATCCCCTACTGTTACCTTAATTGCGGTTAGGCTTAGTTAGGTTAGATTTATCATCAGTCTATATGAGTCCACTGCAGAACCTAGGCGTTCCCAAACCTTCTCCATTCATCTCGGTTAGATGCTTGTTTGTTCCAGGTTACTCCAGCTAAAGATCCTATCTTATCTCTCCATTTAGTTTTATTTTATTTTTGCCCTGCCTTCTTTTACCATTCTAACAGTCCATCTATTATATCATGACATGACATGTCCTGCCCATATCCTCTTATTTCTTTTGAAGTGCTTAGAGATACGGCAGTCGTACCATGTTGTCATCCACTATTTCTACCACCTGTACCTTATTATTTACCTGGTAAAGCATCTTTCAAGTTATGTTAGGTTGATTATGTTATGTTATGTTTGGTTCGGTTAGGTTCAGTTATATGAGCATTTTACCCAAAAGTTAAGCACGTGCTGTATCTATAAGCGAGCTCTCTGAAAATACGGCATTCATTAGGTTAAGGTTAGATTAGGTTGGGTTAAGTGCAGTTTTGTTCAGTTATATAAGCTTTTGGTATTTCTTTACAACTACTGCTCCACCTCTTTCTTTTTTCTCTCTCTTCCTAGATACTATACATGGTGTACTCAACACATCTGTGAAGGTTTCAGGTGGCGGTCACCATTATTTTCCTCGCAAAATGTTTTTGAAGAAAAAGAGAAAAAAAAAAGAGGTGGAGCAGTAGTTGTAAAGAAAGGGACTGCGCCACATCTCCTAAAGCACAATACGGCATAATTCCTACAAGTCACATCTAAAACAAATTTTTTTTTTTTAGGGTACCGTCACATCTCCGACATGGATAAGACATATTTCCTGCTCACAAAAATCTATACTGTCACATAAACGGCATATTTCCTATACACAAAAATCAATACCAGCATATTTCTGACTCATACATAGCGTATTTCCTACACACATAAATCAATACGGTCACATTTCCTACACAATATATGGTGTATTTCAGTGCCAGATCCAGGGAGGATGGGGGGCAGGCTGGGCGGCGCCAAACCCCCATTCAGCTTTGAATGGCGCCTCTAAAAGTGGATTATTATCAAACATCAATGTTAGCAAAAATCAAAAGTAATAATAATAATAATATCAGTAGTAGATCACGCAAAGGGCTGTTCTCGGGCAGAATTAACTGCATTATATTCTGTAGAGTAAGTGCTAGTGATCACGTGATCAGGACACACACACACACACACACACACACACACACACACACACACACACACACACACACACACACACACACACACCTATATAAATAACCCAAATATACACACACTGCTCTGAAGTGGAGTGACAAGGCCACTATGAGATACATTTTATGTGTAGGAGATATGCCATATACATTATTTTGGTGTAGGAGATACGCTGGGTACTCCAATTTATGTGTAAGAGATATGCTGTATGCACCATTTTGGTGTAGATATGCCGTAGGCACCATTTTATGTATAGATGTGCCGCATGCACCATTTTGGTGTAGAAGATATGACTGCTGAAGTGTAGGAGATATGACAGTATCCTCATTTTTTGTAGCCGCGTTGATGTGGCTACGCCCCTAAAGAAATACCCTTTCTTAAAACTCCATGTTTCTGATCCATATGTTAGAACTGGTAGAATGTATTGATTATATATATATATTTTTTTTAGTGATAGTGGGAAATTAATTTTCATAACATTGTGTTGTATACCAAAAGTACTGCATCCCATCCTTATATATATATATATATATATATATATATATATATATATATATATATATATATATATATATATATATATATATATATATATATATATATATATATATATATATATATATATATATATATATATATATATATATATATATATATATATATATATATATATATATATATATATATATATATATATATATATATATATAGTTTTTTTTTTTTTATGTGTTCTTGGACACATTCTATTACTTCCTCATCTAGTTAGAATAGGAAATTAACTATTGTTGTGTTACAGCAGTAGTTGAATTTCCATATTTTATTCCTTTAATATTCTCGTAATCCCATGCCCTAAATTTTCCCACTTAGAAACTCTCCAACTCATTTAGAGTAAGCAATTGTCTTTTATTGAATTAAACACATAAATTAACTCAACCAAAGTTATAGGATGCACAATTTGTTATTTATTAGATAGCAATCAACTGAGCGAGGGTAGTTGCTAACATGCTTTGGTCAATGCTGTTCACTGCCTATCACTACCTTTTACTCACTTTGTTTCTATCATTCTTTATGGTAATTAATAATGTAATGGCGGGCATCTTGGACAAGGGAAGGGAGGGTAGTGATATATAATCAATTTACATGCTTTCAGATATGTTAAGCTGGTATTCTGGTGACAAGAATATGATAGAACCCTTCAAGATGGAGGAGGATCCTGATGGTACCAGCCAGCAGGTGGCTGTTATAATGAGAGGAACGGTGATTACTAAAACTTTGATGTTACCTTAAAAATAATAATATCAGAAGTGGTTATTCAAAGGAATAATTGCCTCAGCAGCTGTTTTAGTAATGAAGTTGTTTAGCAATTGGAAAATATTTTAGTTATTATTATTATTTTTATTTTGTCTTAATTCTTGAAAAATATGCAGTTATGATTGATATCCATTTTATAATGAAATGTGGAAATGAGTAATTTATGATTTACTTTATCAGATATACCGAGAAGCCGGCCTGAAGTACAGCAAACACCCCGAGGTGGAGGGAATGCTTTATGACAAGCTTTGTCAAATTGGGAAACATAAACTAAGAGATGATGTGAGAAAGATAGCACTCAACATTGCTCTGTCTGTAAGTTTTTCAATTCTTGTTTATCATTTATAATGGTGATGGGTTTCATCAGTTGAGATCAGTGCCTTGGGCTTGGGTGGGCAGAACCTTAAGTGTGTTGATGGCTGGAAAAACTCATTTCTTTGGGAAATTGCTGGATACATTAACTAACTCACCAGTACAGTTTTAGTATTATTAGACCTACCTTTATGATGGCCTACAATTTTTAAGGTAATCTTCCATCTATTACAGTGGACTACATGTCAGACCTCAGTGTTATATAGGTATATTTTGCTGTTGATGTGTCCATTGTGTGCAAGATACATTTTATATCATGTAGTTCAGAATTAATCAATTTTAATTTAAAGTTTTGATGAAGAGGAAATGTCTTGTAAAAAAAAAATTTCAATCATAAATTATTCTATTCTTTTACTTACAGGTGTCTGATAAGGAATTTCAACCAACTGTTGAATGGCTTGACAACTTTATGCGTCGCTTTTGTCTTTCCAAGAAAAAGATGGGATTTCACAGCTCAGCCATGTTAAAACAAAAGGCAAGTTTTAAAATTTTCATAAAGTTTCTTTGGGAAAATAGTTATATATGTACCCTGTCTTTTTGTAGGAGAGAATACAGAAGATGGGCTTCCCAGACCCCTTGCTCCACCCTTTTTTGTCTTGTTATAAGATCTGTAGGGATTACAATCATAGTAATGTCACAGCACCCACCTCAGGGCTAATGTAAAAGTAATAATTAGATACTTTATTTGCAGGGATCAGTACAACCTGAAGTGAAGCCAGTAGCCACCTTGCAAAACATGACACAAGAAGAGGTGTTTAGTGTATTGGGCTTCACTGCAGATTGTGATCCAAGTCTTGACGATGAACCATTGAAAAAGGCAGCTTCCAGTGGACAAAGTCGTGCTACTGAAGATATTTCAGATTGTGGCAACTTACAATTAGATTGTATTGATAATATTAGTAAATCTGAAGTCACAGTAGGAAGTGATAAGGATGGACCATCAACTACGGGAGTTGTTGATGTCAATTGCATGAGTAATGTCAATGCAAGTACCTCAGACAGTGCGAATGTTTCAGTTCACAAAGTGGATGATGTAAACAATGAGAAAAGTGGAGAGTTAGATAATAAAACTGATAAAGAAGCAGACACTTTACTTGATCATGATAATCCAAGTGCACTAGACAATAAAATGGAAAGTGGTAATGACACTGAAAAGGTTGTGGTGTTAAATGATACAGATGATAAAGAAGAAAACGTAGATGCACAAACCTCATGTAGAGAGAAAGGCGGTGAGTCGAAGATCGGAAAAATATCCATTAAGAAGTTTGAGGATTTATGTGAAGTTAATGCAGAAAAGAAGAAAGAAGGTGACAGTAAAGTGAAAAAGGAAGGAGAAAAAAATAAGTCCAGCTCCTCTGATGAAAGTAAGTCAATTGTTAATTATGTAATTGTGTTGAGGTTGAATTTGATAATAGTGTATCTATATCTCATTCTGTTCCTAATAATTATAGTTAATGTTTCTTCGGAAAATAATTCTTATGGATCATTATTTCCAGATGAAGATAGTTCTGAAGAATCTGATGAGACTGATAGTGAAGGGAGTGGTACTGAAGAGAATACAGAAACCTCAGAAAATGATGAAAAAAGTACTCAAGCATCACAACCCAAGATTCAAAAAGACGACATTAAGTACTCAAACGCTGAAACCAAGTATTACAATAAAAACAAAGACTGTAAGTAGAGTTTGTTTTTTTCACTTATGTATTATTTTCTACTTTTGTATTCATTGCTTGCCTTGGTTGCCAGTAACACATGATCACATATAGGTAACTACATGATGAATTATTGTAAATATATCTATATCTATATATGCATCTAATCGTCTCCTAAATGGGACAGCCAAGACAAGGCATTTAGTGTTCTGGGAGACATTACCCTCTCCTCCCCTCTGTGCCTTATCTATTCGTAGGAGAAGATACAGAGGGACCTCATGGACACACACACACACACACATACACATAGATAGAAAAGATCTAATAATGAAAAGAAAAGGAGTCTAGATATATGAAGGGACACAACAAAAGATTGTAAAAAAGAATTTGCTTGAACAATACATAAAATACAGCTTTGCCCAGATAAGTATAGATACTTGAAATGGACTGAAAGAAGAGGTGATAATGGCAATTGATATACAACTAAAGGATCACTGGACAAATATTGATATGGAGACAGGACCACACAAGTGTATACTACAAATAGGTAAATACACAAACATGTAATAGATATATGCAATACTTCTGTTTCAGCTCTGCAAAAAAAACTTGAAGGATCTGTAGTGAAATGCACATCTTGTTATGAGCAGGTCAACCACCACATCAGGTCTCTGGTTTTCACACACCCATTACTTGGCCTCTTCATATGTAAGGTATGTTGTAGCTTTATTTATTTATTGACTAACAACCTGATTTTTCTCACTTGTGTAGGGTTCACCAAGAAAAGGTTTTAATTATTATGTTGTTTGTGTATTAATGAATGAGTATTGGAGGAAGATAGGTGACGGGCAAGGCCTTGGCCACAGTGGAGAAATGTGTGGAAAGGCAAATATGGAGACTAACTCCTTCAGGGAAGTCCCTGTAGAAGGATTGGGTATCAGAGATATGGATAAATTTATTGTTTCAACCATTTGTACCTCACATACGTGGTATGGAATTGATAAAAGAAGAGTCCGCTTTTGTGGAGGTTTAAGGAACATTTTTCTCCTGCCAACACTGACAGATGGATCAGGGACTTGGACACGGAAAAGGGCACAGTAGTCAAGAGTGTGTGTTGTGGAAATGAGTTATCTGAGTGGAGCATGGGACATGACAAGATGGGAAGTTGTTAGATGAAAGGTGTGGCATGGGAACCCTTGCTAATGGTGTGGTGTGTTGCAAAGGGTGAAAATAAATATTTTGATTTTGTTTTGTTATATGGAGAGAAAGAAGAGTGAAGAGGTTGTGGAGAAAGTATATGTGAGTGAAACTCAGGATCTTAGGATTAGAGGAAGATCAGTTGTAAGATGGAAAGATAAGGTAAAGGAATACATGTATGATAAAGTTGCTGATAGAGGGGGAGGGATTGAACAAGTAAGGAGGGAGTGTGTGAATAGGGAAAGGTGGAGACTCTCCTGCTGTGGACATTCCTGGAGAGAACGAGGCATCCGAAATTATAGAATAGAATAAAATAGGAATTAATTGACATTTGCAATACAAAATGGCAAATGATGCACATACAAATGCACTCATTTTTTCCTCACATTTTCACATTTTGATGGATATTGCAGTCCTTTGATTTATATTGTTTGTATTTGGTAAACTGTTGCTCACCATGGCAATGTGTTAAAACTTAATAAGTATGTTTCTTCTGCAGAAATGTCGCAATTACTATGGCAAAGGCAAATTTTGCAAAGATAGAGAAGGATATGATGAGTATTGTCGTCTGTGTGCCGAGGGAGGTGATTTATTGTGCTGTGAACAAGAGGAATGCTTCAATGGATTTTGTAAGGTATGGATACACTTTAGACCACTCAGTGTGATTGATGTGATGATTGTTGAGCTTAAAGCAATTGTTACTGCAGGGATTATGGTGGTAGAATTATTGTACCCCGCCCCCTCCTCAGGGCTAATTTGCATGCAAAGTTTTATTATGTTATTGTTACAGGTTTATGTTTAGTAATCAAGATTTAAAGACTCGTGTCATTTAGAAGTTTGGAATGTAAATTGTGCATGAATAATGGCATGATAAAGGAAAAAGTGGGACAGTGTTATTAGGATTTTGTCAAGAAACAATCTCATATATTATTTATTATAAAGCTTTCATGAGAGGCTTACGAGAAATCCTTTCAAAATCAATATTTAAATTGTTTTATTTTATTATTTTTGTATTAGCATTACAGTAAACTGAGTGTTGTGTTATTATTGCAGCGTTGTGTGAAGCGTACCATGGGGCGAGCTGAGTTGAAGCGTGCTGAGACTACTGAAGGATGGGCGTGCTACGCGTGTGACCCGGGACCATTCATGGAGCTACGGGCCCTCCACCGCCTCATTCTCTGCAACCTTACCACCTCAGAGAAGGAGGATGCAAACCTTTCAAGGTAGTTTTTACACAAGAACACAGAGTACACTACTTTCATGTTTTGCTTGTGTGTCAAGTGGGAAGGGTGGGTGGGTGGTGTGGGGTGTGTGTGTGTGTGTGTGTGTGTTTTTTTTTTTTTTTTTTTTTCTCTCTCTCTCTCTCTCTCTCTCTCTCTCTCTCTCTCTCTCTCTCTCTCTCTCTCTCTCTCTCTCTCTCTCTCTCTCTCTCTCTCTCTCTCTCTGTGGCACTGTTAGGCTTCATGGAGGCCGTAGATGGTTGGCCTCCGCCCGTTAGTAGCGTGGGTTTAATTTTTTCTTAAGTGACACCTCGTTTCAAATAATTGATGGAATTGTTGAAAAGAAATACACAGAGGTGGTATACAGTCGGCCCCCCAAGGGTGCAGTCAATGCAGTCTGCGCCCTTTGTGCATCCTTGGAAAAATGCACCCTTGTAAGTTAATAACCTATGGAAAATTCACTAATGTATTCTGGGACTCTTAAGACTTGCCCTTTTTTTGCCCAATAACCCCAGAAATACATGATATAATGAAAGAGTATGCAGTACACATATACATGTGCCAGTTCCGTCATTGCATGCTTTGAATTTTTTACATCCTTTGAATATAAATGCCACACTTCAAATTTTGCATCCTTTGAGTGCACACCCTTGTAGGCAATATTAAGAAGAATAGGAGTGAAGAGTTTAAGTGAAATATAAGAGAAAGACTCTTGGAAGGCAAATGTGAAAGAGGTACTAATAGAGGGAGAACATAAACAAATAAGGAAGGAATATTATAATAGGGAGAGGGTGTAGTAAACAGTGCTCTGTATGATAAGCAAGCATGTTTTTAGTCTTTATGTGTAGTAAACCGTATGAAAGAGAATTAAAAGTAATGGTGTCCGGCCCCTAAATACCAGCAACAGACTTTTTAAAGTAATAGACAAGTAGATTCCCCATTCATTCCACTAAATTGAGGTTTGAGTGTACCTGATTCTTGGAATGGTTGTTTACGTACAGTCCACAATCCTTTTCCACCAATTATGTCATCGGATTCTTCTAAATCCTTGAATGCCAAATATTTTGCATGCATCTGTCTCACAGTTAACACATGATCTGTGCATGTTTTTCCTCTTGTGAAACCAATTTGCTCAATGCAAATTATTCCTATATCCATCTAATCCTCTTAATTAACACCTTACCATATACTTTACATACAGCACTCAATAGACTTGTATCTAAAGCTAGTACATTCATACTTATCACCCTCACCTTTATATAAGTGAAATACACATGCACTAGGTCTATATGTGATCTGCATACATGTGTCAGGTAAGGGCAAAATATATTGTGCTTTTGAAGATAATCAGCCCACAAAACAGCCTGCTTCATTTAGAACAGTCCCAAAATTAGCTAGCGTGTGACCACCAGCCTTTGTAGTCACCTTATAAGAACCACAACTCAGTGGTGTGGGAAAACTATAAACCTGCCAACATTGCCCACACAACTCTTATACCAACCCAAGGCTGGCACTCTTAAACCATGGCTCTACCTCCAACTCATTTTCATCGCCATAATAGTAAAATCAGATGAGTTTTCTTTGTGTGAAACTCAGATATTTTCACGTGAAAGTGTAATCGTGGAATATTTGACAATTGCCGTGCAATTCTAGATGGCATGAACTTGGTGCACCACTGTAATTCCTATTTTGAAAGTCATTTGTCAGATGATATCTGCATATGATTATATGAGCATTTGATGCTAGTGTAGTAATTTTCTTTTTTTTTTCTGTTTCAGGAAAGACTTCAAGTCAAAATCGTTAACGAATAAGTTTGAAAGCTTGAAACAGATGCGTCAGCTAAGGTCCCAAAGAGAAGCTCCTCTGAGTAGCAATAAAAAAACTAAGTCTGTTAAGAAGAAGTCTAAGACTGACAATATCTCCATAACAGAAGAGAAAATACCAATAGTAGATAATAAAAAGAATTCTAATAAACTCATTGAGAAGGATAAGGAAGTTCCAAAGAAAAATTGTAAAAAGACTGATATTCTGGAGGAAGGTGAAAATGACAAACCATGCCCTGTGTTGAGAAAGGCTATGGATGACATGCTTGGAATGTTGTCAAAATGCATGGAGAATGTAAAAATCATTGACTCCAAGTGGAAGAAATCCAAATATTCTTTTGAAGGAAACATAAAGGCTAACCATCATATAGTGAAGCAACTGGAGGCATTGCGAAACAACTTTGGAATACTAGAAGATGATTTGATTGAAAATGAAGAGACGCTCAAACGTGTAAAGAAATTAGTAGTTGAGAAGGAAGATGCTGATTCGATTGAAGAAAAAATGGACTCAAGAAACATTTGCTTAAAAGAGAATGTTTCTGATAATGTTCAATCCCCAGTCAAAACTGTTTCAGAGAAAGATGGTAAAATGACAGAAAAGGCAAATGAAAAGAATGTTAATATTGATATATCTGAAGGAGCAGGTTTTGATCTAGAGAGAACTGCTACTGGTAAGTTTTCTAATTCTGTAGATCATTATGAAAATTGCATCCAGGATTCCAGCAAAGCAGATCTTCCATATGATGAGGAACATTCCCTACCAGACTTAATAAATGTGATTAAGGAAATAATAAGTGACTCTGATGAGCCTATGGATGGAGAAGAAAAGATGACCATGATTAAATCTTTGGACATGGAGAATGAAGTGCCAGAACTGTTAGAGGATGTTACACAGAAAAGGAAAACTGAAGAGAAGATTGACAGCAAACAAACTGATCTCAATGATAAGGAGAAGACAGATAATTTATCTAACACATTGATCACTCATAGTGAGGACAAAGAGACAAGTAATACCAGAATTTGTAAAAATCGAAGACTTCGAAGTGCTTCTGGTGAGTTTATATCTGACAGTGATGCTGAAGTTGGTAAAAGAGTTCGGAATTCATCACAGCAACACAAAAAAATGAAATTGGACATAGAATGTGATGATGAAAGTAATGAAGGAAATAGAATCCTAAATGGAACAGGGAAAAACAGTAACAAAAACAAGAAAGTCTTAGATGATGATGATAGTGAAGCAGACAGAGATAAAGTTAATGAAGATCCAGACAAAAATGTTGATACACAAAACCTTGCCTCTAATGATTGTGAAGATGATGAAGAATTGGTGGCGGGAGACATTAGTAAGACTCATAGGAAATTAAGAACTAGAACCCAAAGGGTTGAGAGTCCTGGAAATAATTCCAAATCAGAAAGTGATATTGATATTAGTAATAAAAAAAGGAAAAGGTATTCTCAGCGACACAAGAGTCGCAAGACAAATGGAGACACTGACGAGGATGATACTGAAAAAGATGATAATATAAGTATTAAAGGGAAAGACAAAGGCATAAAAAAGAGTGAAAAAATGGAATCTAGCAAAGAAGGTGATGATGATAAAAATAATGATACAAAGAAATCTGCCATTCATAGTCCAGTACAGAGTGATGATAAGGAAATTTCCAAAGAGAACTTAAGTAAGAGCCAAAAGAAATTGAAGAAACAGGGCAAACAAAAGAATAAGGATGATATGGAAGATGATGACAGGGGCACTGATGCATCAGATAAGGGACCAAGTGAAGGAAATGTAACAGACAATGATACTGGAAAGATAAAAGAACATGAAAATTCTTCAGAGGAAGAAATTGCAAGCAAAAAGAAAAAGGAAAAAAATAAGAGAAAGAAGAAATCTACTGTAAATAATGATTCAGAAAATGAAGAGGAAGAGAAAAAAGACATTGCTAGTATAGATAAGAAGGATATTGATATTAAAAAAGAAGAAACAAGTTCTTGCAAACTGGAGATAAAGAGTGAAGATAAAAGTAAGAAAGACAAGGCAGTTGAGAGAAAAACAATTTCACGTCCAGGTGGTGCTATCAAAATGGAGGAGGATCTGAAATCTGAAGAGGATAAAAATTCTCTTCAGTGTGTAACAAATGGAATTGATCTTGATAAAGAAAAAGATAGTGATATGGAATCACCATCAAAGAGTAAAGATAAAAATGTTCCCAAGAAAAAAAAGAGGCACTCTATCAGAACAGAAAATCAGAAGGCAAAAGTTGCAATCTTGAAGAGTGACAGTGAGGATGAGTTGGAGGACAAACCCAAGCCCAGAAGTAAGAAGAAGCGCTACATGAAGGTCCAAAATAAAGGAAAATCTCATAGGAAACTAAAACTTAAAATGACAGAGAAAGAAATAGAAGAACTGAAAGGGAAACAACTTGATAGTAAATGCCAGGTTCTTGTGGAAACTCTGTCTTCTGAAGTAAGTAAGAAGCTAGAAGAGGAGGAGTTCATTTACTCCTCTGATTACCCTGATTTAAGGTTCCCTACCCTCCAGAGACAGGTGTCGAACAGTGATGGCTGTGATGCTGATGAAGAGGACTCGGACAAGGAATTCTCTAAACTCATGAAGTAAGTGGTGTGCAGCTGTCATTTTACTTATTTTTATGCATCTCTAGGACATAAGAGTCAAGAGAAAATATACATCATCATACATATGAGAAAAATGAGCTAGGTGTTCTTTCCTTGAGGTCTGAAAACATAATGGGGATTGAGACATTTAGTAGGTTTAAAGGAGTTCAATGCATGAAAGACCATAGCAATTGCCATGAAGGAAAAGATATAGAAAAATATAAGAAAAACTTATGGAGATAAACCTTGGGCCCAATGTGGATGAGAATAGAAGTAGGTAAGGAATAATGGGCAATAGTTGGTGCATAATGGTCATGGAAAGGAATGGGGTTGAAAGGAGAGGAAAGGTTTATGAGAATCACTTAGAGAAAGTTAGACAATTTAACGGAAGAAGTCACAGTAAGGAGAAATGTACATTCAGAAATAGGAAACTACTATGAATGGGAAAATTGTTGCATATTAAATGTGTGCAATGAGTGAAGGACATGCGGAGGATAGCCATATGTGAAGAAGGATTTTTTATGATATGTAGCAATTGCTTCAGTAGGCTGGACATCCACAGACACAATAGGCTCAGTGGAAATGGTAGACAGAAACACTGGAATGGAGTGATGTAATGGAATGGATGAAAGGAAAGGTTTTGATGTGCTTTGGTTATCTTGAGAGAATGAAGAGTGAAGTGAAGAGTTTGCAAAGAAAATATATGTGTGATACTGGACACAATATAATGTCAATAGAAAAAGAAGATAAAAATTTTGGAGTGGTGATACAGTACAACTTATCACCAGAGAAACATATAAATAAAATATTTGGTGACATTCATAATGCTGAGAAATATACGTATAGCTTTTCACTTCCTAGAGAAAGATATGATGAGAAAATTTGTAACTGCAATGATCAGACCAAAACTGGAACATGCAGAAGTAATATGGTCTCCTCACAAGAAAATGCATGTGTTGAAATTGGCAAGAATACAGATTTGGAAGATTAACTTACGAGGAAAGATTAATAGAAATGCAACTGATAACATTTAAAGAAAGAAAAGAAAGAGGAGATTAATTACAGTATCTAAATTGAACAAACAGAAGGAAACATAAAAAAAATCTAGTATTGAGAAGAAAAGGATTAGCAGGATATTGTAGGGGACACAAGAAAAAATTGCTTTTCTCAAAGAAGTACAGATACTTGGAATTGATTGAAAGAAGAGGTGATAATGACGATGGCCACATTTTGAAGCTGGTTTTGATTGTTCTCACCTCGTCACACCACAGCACACACTCTGATCCATGCATCAGTGTTGGCAGGATGATATTGTTCCTTAAACCTCTCTTTACCTCCAAAAATTCACTCCTTCCTCTCATAACCCTTGCAAGTGATTCTATGACACAATTTTGTAGCCCTTTCTATTATTTTTTGTTCCATCTCGCTATGTTTAGTGTTGAAACACTCACTCTATATGGTGTACAAAATTCACCACCTCTACTTACCTCTTTTTATGAACTATCACCTTACTTTTTCCAGCATTCAAATTAGTATTCTTGTACAAACACTATAAAATTCATCCACCACTCTCTGAAGATCTTCACTCTCTTCAAACAACATGTGCTACAGTATTTCCTCAAGGCATGTTGCTATCAGATGCTCATCATATCTTCTAGTTTTTTATTGTAATTTGCATTTTGGTTTTACATCGAATATGAATTATAACTTTTATTTAAAGTATATTTTTTGTTAGTGCTTCACTGCATGATTAAACTATACTATATAATTGATTGTGTTGTGGATACGACTCATGCCTTGGGCTCTGTTTGTGTGACTGACCTCATGTGCTGTGTTGGGCGGGGTGCACTCTTCTTCTATAGGGACTTAGGGGCTAAATATTGCAATAATGTTAAACTGGATCTCAGCCCTCTGCTTCAATTTTTCCTACTGTCCTCTTTACAGGGTCTGGCGACAAGCAGGCTTTTTAAAGATATATTTTTGTTGTCTGTTGGCCAGTATCCTTTTTATGTTAAAAAAAAGAAGAAAAAAACAGCTTTGGAAGAATTTATTTGCGATAAGTATTATAAATAAAAATATAGATCGATAGATGTAATGAATAAAAACATACATATATATGATGTGAAGTTTAAAATATTTTACTAAAGTGCTTAATGAATATTTTCAGATTCAACGCTAGTAAACTTAAACCAGGTCCCAAAAGTAAGTCTGCAAAATTCAAATTAAAACTTATGGACGATGAAGGAAGTGATGCTAGTGATAATAAAGAGGAAAAGGTTAATGGTGAAGAGAAAAAGGAAGACACAGGAAAAAAGAAAGTGAAAGTTAGTAAACAGAAAAAAGAAGGTTTGTTAGACATAGACATTGACAAAGATGGTGAAGAGGACAATGAAGATGAAGAGGAGGAGGATGGCATCAAGAAGAAAACAAAGGATGGTGGTATATCATTGAATGAGAAGCTGAAGAAACACCTTCTCATGAGCAGTGATGAGGAGGCAGATGAAGAAGACCAAAAAGGTATGTATCATTTATGTTGTATTGCAGTGCTGCTTCAAGATTTTGTAGATCTAAGAATTATTATAAGTATGATTTAGAAAATAGCCCTGTTATGGCAGTCACAAGAATTCTATCCGTAAAATTCTAGCCGTAAAAGGCAACAAAAGGGACGGAGCGAGGGGTCTGGGAAGCCCCTCCTCTGTATACTCTCTTGCAAAAAGACAAGGTGCAGAGTAGGAGGGGAGAGTAATGTCTCCCTGAACCCTGGCGTGCTCTGTCTTGTCTTTAGGGGGTTAACAGGCTGATATATAGATAAAGAGATGATTTAAAAAATGAAAAGGACATCACTGTGCACCATGATCCTTGACTTAACTCTTAAGCAAATTTTGTAAATATTTAGCAGAAAAAAAACCCTGATATTCTTATCACATCATAGTTTCATATATCATCAGCAGCATAATTTTGAAATGCAGAGCAGAGTATATTGAAGTTGTTTGGACATATGGCAAGAATGGAGGACTGTTTGTTGAAGAATATAATGGGATTAGATGTTAAGAGTTTTTAGGCCGAGAGGAAGGACGCAAATGGGATGGGTAGACTGAAAAGATTATTGAATGAATGAGGAATGTTTTTGGAGCAAGGAATGATGGTTGTGTGTGTTAGAAGTGAATGGAGAAGAGTGGTGAGTGCACGAGTAGCTGGAGAGGCACTCGGTTCAACACAAGTACTGTACCTCTGCTGATCCTGCAGATTTTCATGAATTTTTCTTGACCTTTAGAATATTAATGGAGTGGATCTTTAGCATAGGGGATCATATTGGTGAAATTTTGCAAAGTTTTGGTGGGCTTTAACCAGAAAGTAAGGAGGCTGCAAGAGGCCAGTTGATCTACTCAAGGCAGCTCCTATGCACATAACACTTACCATCTTCATTCATATATATGTCTAACTCTTTCTTAAGAATACGATACTTGGGAGGAGATTCCCGTGCATCTGTTGTGATAGATTGATCACATTAGGTGCAAGGAGGGAGAGAGTCATGTTTTTGAAGTGGCATCCTTGTTTGTTGCCTTTGACGAACCATGGGGAATGCGGGGGTAGTGTTCTTGTAGCTTCCATCACAGGGCAAATGACTAAAGATAATGGTGATAAGTATTAACAGTAAATGGGTATTGCTTTAAAAGTAATTGTATGGTGTACTGTCACAAACAACATAGAAGCCAATCTTTTTTATATTATTTTGATTTTTTTTTCATGTTTTTTATTTATTTATTTGTTTGTTTGTTTATTTATTTATATGATTTTACATTTACCATGCTCTTGGATTCCACTTCAATTGTGCAAGAGAAGGTATTTTAGATATGAAGATGTTATGATCTAGTGTTAAACAAATAATTTTAAAGTTATTGCTATATGTCAACAAAATTTTAAAACGTGTTTTAAAATTTTGAATTTACATTAGAATTTTACATTTTACATTAGAATATCCATGTTTGTTTTTTATTCTGTTCTAGATAACTCAGCAGATGAACTACAGGAAGAAGAAAGGGAAAGAATAAAATACGAGAAGAAAAAGGAAGCTGCTAAAAAAAAGGAAAAAAAAGATGATGATGATGATGATGATGAAGAGGTAATAATTTTGTAGTTTTATGCATATATATGATAGGTTTGATAGGAAGGCCCTGTGTGATGTGTGTAGGATCTATGGAGCGGGAGGACATCTACTTGAGGGGGTCAAAGGCATTCTATGAGGTTGCCGGGCCATGTGTATGAGTGGATAGAGAAATAGGTTTTAGAATTGGTGTGTGGGGGTGAAACAGGAGCATGTGATATCGCTATAGTTTTTTTTCTCCTCCTCCTCCTCCTCCTCCTCCTCCTGCTAACTACCACTACTGCCATTCCCTGTTCAACATTGGGTAGCGGTGGCCTAGTGGGTATTGGTCGGGCAGATGAGCTCAGAGTCCCGAGTTTGAATCCTGGCATGGGCTGGCCACTTTTCTTTGATAAAACCGCCGATTGGCCGAAGATCACCTACATGCTGCCTCGATGGAACTGCAAAGTTGTATGTACGAGAGCTTCCGTGGGCAACACGAGCCTCTCAACAAGAAACGAGGCGTTACTTAAGGGGGGGAAAGAGAAGAAAATCTAACGGGCGGAAGCTGACCATCTAAAACCTACTGGCGCCACAAGTTAAGGACAAAAATACAATAATAATAATGATAAAAATAAACCAGACATGTATGGATGAGAGTGAGAGGTATGGGTGCCAAGGTAAGGTTGGATGGTGTGCAACACTCCTTGGTGGCAGGTTTGTTGGGGATGATACAGTGCTATTTGCAGAGAGGGAGTTGGATGTTTTTTATTTAATGTGAAATGGGAGGAAGTTGGAAGTCAATACTAACAATTGGTAAGTTTTTTCTCTTCTTTTTTTATCATTGTCGTCGTCATCGTCATTATCATCATAATCATCATCATCATCAATATGCTGCGCATATTATATTTGTGAAGTTTTCATTGGTTTTCATATAATTTTATGTAATTTGTCATAATTTTCATGAGTAAGTGTTTACAGTGTTGGGATATTTATAACTTATCGCATAAGGGAATAGGGCAGTTAGTTATTCAGGTACATGTGTTATAATGTTGCTGTACTCTTTCAGTATGCTCCAAGAGTTCA
>JAXIVD010000530.1:57500-112500 GCA_036785275.1 Cancer borealis | reverse complement strand
TTTTATGATATAAAACGTGAATAAAATCCATATTGAATATCGACACATGCCCTTAACTTGAATATTCTTTGTGTGTCAAGTTTAAGGGCATAAAGTTCATGTGGGATGCAACAGTGGAAAGCATAGAGCAATTGAAGACCAAGAAAGGTGGTGGATGCATCCTAGCTCACAGCATGGGTCTCGGCAAGACTCTTCAGGTGACTATTTGTTCTGTATTCCTGTTCATGATTTTGTTGGACACAAAAGTATTCTAGTAACTTTAATTGTTTAATTATTCAATTATTAATTAAAGGCGTCATATACTTTCTATAATTGAATATCTAATGTATATGGTTTGATATTTTATATTAATTTTACTAATTGGAAAATTATTTAGTAAATGCAAAACATAAGAAAAGTAATTTTATGTCATTTGAAATATTGCTTTTTTAAGAAACTGATGTACAGTAACTTTCTCAATTTATTTTTGAAAAGATATATAGCCATTTTAAGAGAATGTATCTTTCCCAATATTGTATTTCATTATTCAAAAGTTTTCCAATGTGGAAAAGGAAGACACCAAGGAAACCATTATGATGCTTTTCAATTGATATTTTGTTATCCGTTGTAATGTTGTGCAGGTCATCACATACTGTCACACTCTGCTCACCAATAAGAACACATCTAAAGAGATACAAAGAATCATGGTGTGCTGCCCTGTCAACACTATCTTCAATTGGTTGGCAGAATTCAGCAGTTGGCTAAAAGGAAAAATGCTCCCGTTTGATGTGATTGAGCTGGCATCGTAAGTTGTAATTCCATGGCTAGGTAGAAAAAAAATGAAACATGATTTAAGAAATAAACCTTTTGTTGTACATGTACAAAACCCCTACAATCTTACACAGTGCCAAGGACCTTTGGGGTCGTGCATACCGTCTCGATGATTGGTGGAGGGAAGGAGGTATCTGCATCATTGGCTACAACATGTTCCGTAACCTCTCCAATAGCAAAAACAAACGCTATAAGGGCAAGATGAAGGAAATCTTCCAGAAAACATTGCTTGATCCAGGTTTGTATGGATACTGTATTGACAAAGAAACTAACAAAATTTATAGACTCCCTGAAGTAGTACAAGGCATCCTCATCATTTCTGAGTTTCTCCTCATACATTTTGATTATTCACAAATCAGTGTGGCACTTTGTAAATGGCTCAAATACAAGTACACCATCGATTCACCTGGTTCTTTTGGCTCCGAAGCCCTGCCAGCTTAACCGTTTTACTAGACTAGCCAAGGTGACCATGACTGACCAATCTCTCTCTCTCTCTCTCTCTCTCTCTCTCTCTCTCTCTCTCTCTCTCTCTCTCTCTCTCTCTCTCGCTCTCGCTCTCGCTCTCGCTCTCTCTCTCTCTCTCTCTCTCTCTCTCTCTCTCTCTCTCTCTCTCTCTCTCTCTCTCTCTCTCTCTCTCTCTCTCTCTCTCTCTCTCTCATTGTTTTTTATCATGTTGCATGGTCACTTTGTATCCCTTGTTGTTTTGCTTTATAGGACCTGATGTTATGGTGTGTGATGAAGGCCATATGTTGAAGAATGAGAAAACTGCTCTCTCTATAGCCATCAACAAAATCAGCACCTTGCGTCGCATTATCCTCACTGGAACACCTCTACAGAACAATCTTAAGGAATGTAAGTATAATAATGTTGAATTATTATGTTATGTTAGATGCAATAGTTACTTGATTGATCACATAATGTACCTTCTTAACCCTTTCCTGTTATCAAAAAAGAATTTATTAAAAAAAATTCAAATTGTCATGTTGAATGATGGGCTGATGTGTAGTTGAAGACTTGTTTGTGTACATGTGGATGGAAGTAATGTGCTTATCCCCATAGAAGGGTTAGCCAAAACAAGGAACACACACAACCAACATCCATACACACACACTTCTTTCACTTAACCCCTTGGCCCATAGAGGAGAAGAGAAGTGCACTCTGTCCAAACACAGCGTGTCAGGCAGTCACACAAAGGAGGGTGAGGGCGGGGGGTCGTATTCTTAACTGGATCCTAGGATTTGCTCCTGTCACTTCATATTTACTCATTGAATAATTATTTACATCTTTCTTTCAGATCACTGTATGATACAATTTGTCAAGCCAAATTTATTGGGAACCTCAAAGGAATTTAGAAATAGATTTGCAAATCCAATTGAGCAAGGTCAGTGTGTGGAAGCCATGCCAAGGGATGTGAGAAGGATGAAGAGGAGAGCTCACATTTTGCACAATATGCTCGAGGGATGTGTCCAGGTAAGAGATTTAATTACAAAATGTACAATGTACATTCATTGACATTGTTGAGAATTTAAATTAAGGGATGAAAGGATGTTTGAATTTCTGGAATTTTGGGTTATTTTGTCAGTGTCAATATTAAAACCTTTGAAAGTCATAATGATGCTACATATTTTTACCTGATAAACTTTTCATGTAAAACAAAAATGCAATTTTGGTTAATTTTGTTAGAGTTTGTGAATGACATTGCTAAGGTTAACCTGTCAGCAAATTACATATGCTACACGTTGAAATAGGAAGGCAAACAAGTATTTTATGAAAGATACACAGAAGGCGAACACTCTAATACAAGTAGTGTTTGAATAATGACGTTAGTAATTGTACATGTGGATTGAGAATATGTTGATACTGAAAAGGTTTTTATTATTATTATTTATTTATTTATTTATTTATTTATTTTTATTATTATTATTTTTTTTTCTTCAGAGATTTGATTACACCGTTCTGAAGCCATACCTGCCTCCGAAATTTGAGTATGTGATATCAGTGCAATTATCTGAGATTCAGTGTAAGCTGTACCAGTATTATCTGGAGAACCTGGCCCGAGGAGGCCCAAAGAGGCAAGGCTCAGGCCTCTTTGTGGACTTTGGGTCTTTGTCGAGGGTGTGGACTCACCCAAAGGTGCTAGAGCTGGCTACAAGAAGAGCAATTGTGAGTCTTTATTCAGTATTATTATGGGAGCCACACATACCTTTGTCCAATCAACTGGTACTATAGTGGTCATAAAACATACTTTCAACAACTTTACTAACCACTCAATTACACTAACACTGCCATTTTTCAGACATTCTACAGCAAACTCATTCAAACTTGTAGCCCTCTCAGATTTCATCTCCTTTATTGTCCTTTGCACCTCCTCTTATGTGATCTGTCAGTCATTCAACCTTCTGAACACATACTTAATTTTCCATCACAATTGCAGTCTCTATGCTCCTTTGCATTTAGCAATCCTTGAAAATACTCAGCCTTTTTCTTCATAACTGCATCGTTTCACTTAGCATTGCACCATCCTCTATCTTCACCTCTCCTTCATTTCCAGATGTTCCCTTTCTTATTCTCTTTTCCTCATTACTAAACAATTTCTTGATTATTCTCTTGGAAATTTTCAGTCATCTTCCTACACCACCTTTCATCTGCATTCACTTTTGTTTTGATTTGAATTCCAATGACTGTCCATTATGATGATAATGATAATGATGACCACTGCCACTTATAAACAAAAGCCTTGGCAATCTCTGTATACATGTTTTGTTGGTGGAAGAGGATGATCCCTAA
This sequence comes from Cancer borealis, assembly GCA_036785275.1. NCBI lineage: Eukaryota > Metazoa > Arthropoda > Malacostraca > Decapoda > Cancridae > Cancer > Cancer borealis. Next base: position 108,903 of record JAXIVD010000530.1, on the reverse strand, counting down.
TGAAATGTGTGGTCAGAGTTCTAGATTTTGTGCAAGAGTTCCTAGCAACAGATCCATAATGCCTCAGGACTGTTTGTAAATTTAATGACCCAGACTGATTACACCACAGTGGTTGCATTAGAATTGCTATATTCAAATTCCAAGAACTTGTAATATGATTGGATTTAATTCCTGCACAGTACAATGATGATGAAGAAGAACTAGAAGACTTTATCTGCGATGAGTCCACCACCTCAGATTCTTCAGATGATGAAAGATCCCGGAAGACTAAAAAATCAAAGAAGAATGATGAGGAACCAGAGGAAGAAGAAGAAGTAAATGAAGAGGATGAGGAAAAGTCCGGTATGTGATTTGTTTATCAAATGTTTTGTGGTTGTAATTCATGTTAAGCAATGTATATCCATCTGCTAGAATATCTTAAGTTAGTAAATCAAGAAAATACAAATTTGTTCTTTATCATTTGAATAGCTTGTAGAAAATTACATTAATAATTTCTGCATTTATATATTTTAGTGTGTGAATGTGTAGAAAGGAATTGACAGAAAGGAAGTAAAGCAAACAATAGACAAACTTAAATGTAGCAAAGCTGCAGGTGTGGATAGAATAACTAGAAATGTTAAAATATGGAGGAGAAACAATGGTAGAATGAATGTTAATGTGACCTTGCATAGAGATAGAGAGAAGTACCAGATGAGTGGAAAAAAGCAATTATTGCACAATAATGAGGATTCTTAATTGATTTATTTTTATTTCTTTCAGAATCCGTTTTTGGATTGAGTGAAACTGGCAAAGTGAGGGTGGATTGGTGGAAAAAAGTTCTTGTAGACGTTGCAGGTGATGACTTTGAAGAGGAAGAATACCTGGAAAAGTTAGAGCACAGTGGCAAGATCATCCTCCTCCTCGACATCCTTAGAGAATGCTGTTCAATTGGGGATAAAGTGTGAGTGTTTACTATTTTTCATAATACACTATTTCTGTGTTGTAGGATGCATCGTTTTACAATATTTTGTGGGCAGGACTATCTGTTTTACTACCCGTTTTCTGGTTTACGATCATCGTTTACTCACATATGGGATCGATAGTCCAAGCAGCTGGAGCGCATCGTATTTCTAAAGCCAAAACGTGTAAGGGTGGGCTTCACATTTCTACATGCATTTGTGCCCAGATAACTCGCACAACTTGGCCACCCAGTCTTTCCTGTGCCACACTGGAACTTGGTCCAGTGTTACAGGTATGTTGTGATCGTAAAATCTTTTTTTTTGTGTGATTTATATTACCAGTGTACGATACAGTGATGGCTTTTAAACGTCCAGCAAGCTATACTTTTTCCGAGTTGAAGCCAAAACATGCGAGAAAATGTTTGTCTTGAAATGAAGCTTAATATTATGAAGCAGCTTGAGGGTGATGAGGGAGTGCATCCCATTTCTAGTCATTTGTTTAAGATCACAGTGCCCTGATGGAAAGGTGTTGGGTGGAATGAAGAAGGTTTTTAGTTGTAGAGGGATGGGTGCGAAGGAAAACTGGTGTTACGAGAGAGTTGGCTATTCAAGGCATAACAGCCAATGTAGATAGAGAGATAGACTTTTATTCAGTATTACTGATTATCACTGAATTAATGTTATTTTTAGAATACTGTGTATAGATACATTATATATTGATCTACATACACTAATTTGTACTATTTTTCAGATTGCTTTTCAGTCAGTCACTCTTAACTCTAGATATGATAGAAGATTTCCTGCTGTCTATCGACCAAGGGGATTTGAAATTACCAGCAGGTGAAGACTCTTTACCTTTACCTTTCAAGAAGTGGAAAAAGGAGAGTGATTACTTACGTCTTGATGGCTCCACTCCTGCTGACGCAAGAAAAAGAATGTGTACTAAATTCAATGACACCCGTAATGAGCGGTAATATTGCTTTGTTTGTGAGTCAATCATTATGGCATCAACCAATCATAGACTTTATTTAAACATCAATACCATATAACCATCATCATCATCAAGGTAGAATTCTTGTATTCCTCACTGCAGGGTTAAACATATTAATATCTTAGTCAAATAATCGTATGAACTGCTATATGACTACCTTAGGTAACGTCACCTTGTACTTACGATCATGAGAGTAACCTTCGTGTTACCAATAGCTCCAGTCACTCCTCTGTGCCCTTCTATGTTTGCCTGTCCTCACCTATATTCACTTTTCCTGCCTGGAGAACAGTAGTCTAACATGGATGACCAACTGTAAGTGAGATTATATAGAGTAAATGCATTGTCAAAGACCTATACAGCAATTGTTTATGTCAGATTGGCCCTCGGAAGCATCACTAAAGGCTGCTTCCTATTTCATCCATATATCTATCATTATACCAGCCTGTTATCCCCGTAAAAGGTGGGTAGCCAAGACAAGACATGCATACACACATACATATACACTCCTCTCACTTAGCCTCTAAGCTCCCAGAGAAGAGAAATACATCCCGCCTAAACACAGCGTGTCAGGTTAGTTACGCAAGTGGGGATGAGGATTGGGGACGTATCCACAATAGATTCCCAAGGTTTATCCCTTCTGCTTCATATTTAACTCATGCTCTCTCCCTCCTTGCATCTGATATGATCAAAGGGTCACACCAAATGTGTAAGAACCTCCTCCAAGGGTCTAGGGAAGTGGCTTTGCCTGACCTAAACATTTAGGGTTGTTGTCTCTTGACATACATATTAATATATCACTAAAGCTATCTTCCCTTACAAAGTAAATGCAGTCAGTCTTAGTTCCTTTATCACCATAGCAAATGTTTATGGTCCGTAACAATCCAGCAAATGAAAATGGTCTTTAATGCCAGTTTGTGTACTTGGGTTGCGTGTCTTGGGGTCAAACTCTTTTGAAACATGACATCTATCTAGCAAGGTTGCAGACAACAACAGGCATTTTCCCTTCATCCCACTGATCTCTGGGACCAATGTTATGATTCCTGTTGGTTCCTCTTATACCTTTCACTGTGTCCCTTGTTCGTGACATGTTTGAAAGAGGATGACACACCACTGCAGTTGGTCCTCTTGCGTCTCTCTCCATCTAACTTGTTCACTCTATCTGTCTTCTCTTTTTATCTTGTTTCTTCAGTATTTCTGTATTTCATTAACTGGATGCAGCTATGACATATATTGAAAGAAATTGATATAGTTATATATTCTAGTAATAGAAACAGCTTTGTTTGTGTTGGGGTCTAACAACAGGCAATTTAACTTGAAACTTGATGCCGTATATGCTCACAGTGTGTTAGGTTAGGTGAGTAACTGAGCCATGATGTTTTATTTATTTTATTTACTTATTTATTATGCTAACCTCTGATGTTATGGGAGAGTTAGTGTAGGAAGTGGGAAGTGGTACTAGAAAATATCTTCCAGGTCTGGCATAATACTTATACCAATGCATAGATAGAGGGGCAACATGTCACCTCATATATTTTAGGATTTTTAATGTTTACTGAATTAATTTTAACCCTTAGGTGTCGTCTTTTCCTGATTTCCACCCGTGCTGGAGGGTTGGGCATCAACTTGGTGGGAGCAAATCGGGTCATTATTTTTGACTCATCTTGGAATCCTTCCCATGACACCCAGTCCATATTCAGGGTTTACAGGTTTGGCCAGAAGAAGCCATGTTATATTTATCGTTTTGTTGCACAGGTGAGTAAGTGCTCAAAGTTTTTTTTAATTAATTAATTTATTATTATTATTATTATTATTATTATTATTATTATTATTATTATTATTATTATTATTATTATTATTATTATTATTATTATTATTATTATTATTTATTTATTTATTTATTTATTTTATTTTATTAATTTTTTTTTTTTTATTATTATTATTATTTTTATTTTCCAGCAATGTATTTATGGAGCCACTTAGTATTCCTAAGATGCCATATTAGTCCTCTCAAAAGTTTTGATGTATATATTGCTCCATTCATGACTAACTGGAACATATTGCAGATAATGAAAGTGACGCCCCAAGAATAATACCCTTTTGGGGCATTCAAATTGTGATAACTTCTAGAATATTGTTTTGTGACATATTTTAGAATATTGCTTTCTAATTACCTATTGAGTTTCTGTTTTTGCTAACCAACTATATCAGAAATCCTTTTCATTAAATGGGCTTGTTCTATCATAAATAGTATTTCTTTCTTTTCTTTTTTGTCACCCATTTTGCTAAGCCCCTCGGCTTCAGGCTAGACAGTGATTGTGGGCTTCTAAGCGCATGGTGATTCTGATTCACAATAGCATCAGATGTGAGCAAATTTTAAGTTACATTTTCCTTAGGGTACAATGGAAGAGAAAATATACTCCCGACAAGTAGCAAAGATGTCGACAGCTCTTCGTGTAGTGGACGAACACCAAATTAAACGATACTTCAAGATGGCTGAATTGGCACAGCTGTATGAGTTTAATCCAGCAGATAATGATATCAGAGAGACACCTATAGTTCCAAAGGTGAATATGTGTGTGTGTGTGTGTGTGTGTGTGTGTGTGTGTGTGTGTGTGTGTGTGTGTGTGTGTGTGTGTGTGTGTGTGTGTGTGTGTGTGTGTGTGTGTGTGTGTGTGTGTGTGTGTGTGTGTGTGTGTGTGTGTGTGTGTGTGTGTGTGTGTGTGTGTGTGTGTGTGTGTGTGTGTGTGTGTGTGTGTGTGTGTGTGTGTGTGTGTGTGTGTGTGTGTGTGTGTGTGTGTGTGTGTGTGTGTGTGTGTGTGTGTGTGTGTGTGTGTGTGTGTGTGTGTGTGTGTGTGTGTGTGTGTGTGTGTGTGTGTGTGTGTGTGTGTGTGTGTGTGTGTGTGTGTGTGTGTGTGTGTGTGTGTGTGTGTGTGTGTGTGTGTGTGTGTGTGTGTGTGTGTGTGTGTGTGTGTGTGTGTGTGTGTGTGTGTGTGTGTGTGTGTGTGTGTGTGTGTGTGTGTGTGTGTGTGTGTGTGTGTGTGTGTGTGTGTGTGTGTGTGTGTGTGTGTGTGTGTGTGTGTGTGTGTGTGTGTGTGTGTGTGTGTGTGTGTGTGTGTGTGTGTGTGTGTGTGTGTGTGTGTGTGTGTGTGTGTGTGTGTGTGTGTGTGTGTGTGTGTGTGTGTGTGTGTGTGTGTGTGTGTGTGTGTGTGTGTGTGTGTGTGTGTGTGTGTGTGTGTGTGTGTGTGTGTGTGTGTGTGTGTGTGTGTGTGTGTGTGTGTGTGTGTGTGTGTGTGTGTGTGTGTGTGTGTGTGTGTGTGTGTGTGTGTGTGTGTGTGTGTGTGTGTGTGTGTGTGTGTGTGTGTGTGTGTGTGTGTGTGTGTGTGTGTGTGTGTGTGTGTGTGTGTGTGTGTGTGTGTGTGTGTGTGTGTGTGTGTGTGTGTGTGTGTGTGTGTGTGTGTGTGTGTGTGTGTGTGTGTGTGTGTGTGTGTGTGTGTGTGTGTGTGTGTGTGTGTGTGTGTGTGTGTGTGTGTGTGTGTGTGTGTGTGTGTGTGTGTGTGTGTGTGTGTGTGTGTGTGTGTGTGTGTGTGTGTGTGTGTGTGTGTGTGTGTGTGTGTGTGTGTGTGTGTGTGTGTGTGTGTGTGTGTGTGTGTGTGTGTGTGTGTGTGTGTGTGTGTGTGTGTGTGTGTGTGTGTGTGTGTGTGTGTGTGTGTGTGTGTGTGTGTGTGTGTGTGTGTGTGTGTGTGTGTGTGTGTGTGTGTGTGTGTGTGTGTGTGTGTGTGTGTGTGTGTGTGTGTGTGTGTGTGTGTGTGTGTGTGTGTGTGTGTGTGTGTGTGTGTGTGTGTGTGTGTGTGTGTGTGTGTGTGTGTGTGTGTGTGTGTGTGTGTGTGTGTGTGTGTGTGTGTGTGTGTGTGTGTGTGTGTGTGTGTGTGTGTGTGTGTGTGTGTGTGTGTGTGTGTGTGTGTGTGTGTGTGTGTGTGTGTGTGTGTGTGTGTGTGTGTGTGTGTGTGTGTGTGTGTGTGTGTGTGTGTGTGTGTGTGTGTGTGTGTGTGTGTGTGTGTGTGTGTGTGTGTGTGTGTGTGTGTGTGTGTGTGTGTGTGTGTGTGTGTGTGTGTGTGTGTGTGTGTGTGTGTGTGTGTGTGTGTGTGTGTGTGTGTGTGTGTGTGTGTGTGTGTGTGTGTGTGTGTGTGTGTGTGTGTGTGTGTGTGTGTGTGTGTGTGTGTGTGTGTGTGTGTGTGTGTGTGTGTGTGTGTGTGTGTGTGTGTGTGTGTGTGTGTGTGTGTGTGTGTGTGTGTGTGTGTGTGTGTGTGTGTGTGTGTGTGTGTGTGTGTGTGTGTGTGTGTGTGTGTGTGTGTGTGTGTGTGTGTGTGTGTGTGTGTGTGTGTGTGTGTGTGTGTGTGTGTGTGTGTGTGTGTGTGTGTGTGTGTGTGTGTGTGTGTGTGTGTGTGTGTGTGTGTGTGTGTGTGTGTGTGTGTGTGTGTGTGTGTGTGTGTGTGTGTGTGTGTGTGTGTGTGTGTGTGTGTGTGTGTGTGTGTGTGTGTGTGTGTGTGTGTGTGTGTGTGTGTGTGTGTGTGTGTGTGTGTGTGTGTGTGTGTGTGTGTGTGTGTGTGTGTGTGTGTGTGTGTGTGTGTGTGTGTGTGTGTGTGTGTGTGTGTGTGTGTGTGTGTGTGTGTGTGTGTGTGTGTGTGTGTGTGTGTGTGTGTGTGTGTGTGTGTGTGTGTGTGTGTGTGTGTGTGTGTGTGTGTGTGTGTGTGTGTGTGTGTGTGTGTGTGTGTGTGTGTGTGTGTGTGTGTGTGTGTGTGTGTGTGTGTGTGTGTGTGTGTGTGTGTGTGTGTGTGTGTGTGTGTGTGTGTGTGTGTGTGTGTGTGTGTGTGTGTGTGTGTGTGTGTGTGTGTGTGTGTGTGTGTGTGTGTGTGTGTGTGTGTGTGTGTGTGTGTGTGTGTGTGTGTGTGTGTGTGTGTGTGTGTGTGTGTGTGTGTGTGTGTGTGTGTGTGTGTGTGTGTGTGTGTGTGTGTGTGTGTGTGTGTGTGTGTGTGTGTGTGTGTGTGTGTGTGTGTGTGTGTGTGTGTGTGTGTGTGTGTGTGTGTGTGTGTGTGTGTGTGTGTGTGTGTGTGTGTGTGTGTGTGTGTGTGTGTGTGTGTGTGTGTGTGTGTGTGTGTGTGTGTGTGTGTGTGTGTGTGTGTGTGTGTGTGTGTGTGTGTGTGTGTGTGTGTGTGTGTGTGTGTGTGTGTGTGTGTGTGTGTGTGTGTGTGTGTGTGTGTGTGTGTGTGTGTGTGTGTGTGTGTGTGTGTGTGTGTGTGTGTGTGTGTGTGTGTGTGTGTGTGTGTGTGTGTGTGTGTGTGTGTGTGTGTGTGTGTGTGTGTGTGTGTGTGTGTGTGTGTGTGTGTGTGTGTGTGTGTGTGTGTGTGTGTGTGTGTGTGTGTGTGTGTGTGTGTGTGTGTGTGTGTGTGTGTGTGTGTGTGTGTGTGTGTGTGTGTGTGTGTGTGTGTGTGTGTGTGTGTGTGTGTGTGTGTGTGTGTGTGTGTGTGTGTGTGTGTGTGTGTGTGTGTGTGTGTGTGTGTGTGTGTGTGTGTGTGTGTGTGTGTGTGTGTGTGTGTGTGTGTGTGTGTGTGTGTGTGTGTGTGTGTGTGTGTGTGTGTGTGTGTGTGTGTGTGTGTGTGTGTGTGTGTGTGTGTGTGTGTGTGTGTGTGTGTGTGTGTGTGTGTGTGTGTGTGTGTGTGTGTGTGTGTGTGTGTGTGTGTGTGTGTGTGTGTGTGTGTGTGTGTGTGTGTGTGTGTGTGTGTGTGTGTGTGTGTGTGTGTGTGTGTGTGTGTGTGTGTGTGTGTGTGTGTGTGTGTGTGTGTGTGTGTGTGTGTGTGTGTGTGTGTGTGTGTGTGTGTGTGTGTGTGTGTGTGTGTGTGTGTGTGTGTGTGTGTGTGTGTGTGTGTGTGTGTGTGTGTGTGTGTGTGTGTGTGTGTGTGTGTGTGTGTGTGTGTGTGTGTGTGTGTGTGTGTGTGTGTGTGTGTGTGTGTGTGTGTGTGTGTGTGTGTGTGTGTGTGTGTGTGTGTGTGTGTGTGTGTGTGTGTGTGTGTGTGTGTGTGTGTGTGTGTGTGTGTGTGTGTGTGTGTGTGTGTGTGTGTGTGTGTGTGTGTGTGTGTGTGTGTGTGTGTGTGTGTGTGTGTGTGTGTGTGTGTGTGTGTGTGTGTGTGTGTGTGTGTGTGTGTGTGTGTGTGTGTGTGTGTGTGTGTGTGTGTGTGTGTGTGTGTGTGTTCTCCAATTCAATTTGTAGTGGTTGTTAAACTTTCCATTAGTAACATTATTGATCATTGTATTTTCTGTACTTTGCACTAGTATGCTTGTCTTAATTCATACAAAGGATGAAGTTTGGGAGTAGCAATTTCCATTAAATTTTAAAATTTACATTTATAAGTAAGGAATATCTTTATTTCCCATGTCATTACTATTACCAGATGCAGTATAAGTTTAAGGCCCAAAGGTGAAAAAATCTACAGCCATGTGTTAGGTTTTACATGCAAGTTAACAGTTAACACACTATAGATATGTGAACACAGCAACCATGTGAAAAAATAAAGAGTTCACACACAACGTATACTTAACATACTCAAACAATATATGAAAACAGCAATAAGAGTGAGGATTAGTGTTGTGTTATGAATGTCAAGCCGTGTGCAGGTATTATTTAAGGTTGGTGGAGTGGTTGTTACTAGTGAAATAATTATTGAACTAATACTTTCCTCTTGAATAAATTTTTTTCTTAATGAGTGTGGACATCTCTGAAGGTGCTAGCTTAATATTTAGTTTAAAGCAGCGGCAGCAGCTGTTGATTCATATACTTATATGTTAGATCCTCTGCCCAAATTGGCAATAAGGTTACAAGTATTTTTTGCAGCACAATATCAGGCAAGTATTAAGTAAGCATCTAAGGAGACTCCACAAGGAGACTGGAATGTCAAGAGGAAAGTATGAGAGTACATATAATGGTATGTAATGGCTTTAAATGGTGATTTTTTTTCTAAAGGACCGGTTACTGGGAGAACTACTTCAAAGGCAGAAAACATGGATTGTGAGCTACCATGAACATGAATCTCTTCTAGAAAACCAGGCTGGTGAAGAGCTAAGTGAGGAGGAACGAAAGGCTGCTTGGGAAGATTTTGAAAATGAAAAGAAGGGCTTCAGTAAGTTAATCCATTATGTATGTACATGTACGGTCGACTCTCTGCTATTACACGATTTGCTATCATGTTTTCATAGTATTGCGGTGACCTCAAAAACTGACAAATTATCTCTGTCGCAATCCACAACAGAGTCCCAGTGTTTACCTTTGCTGCTTCATATTCAACTCATGCCCTCTCCCTCCCCCCCACCTGATATGATCCAAGACTACCAAGAGTCACACTGTATGCATGAGAACCTCCTCCAGGGGTTGTCAAGGCTTTGTATTTAAAGACACTGTATTAATAATAGCCTATAACGACACTACTTGGCGCCATCACATCCTTCACCAGCTGTCCTGTGTCGGTGTCTCTGGCAACATGGGGGTTTTCCTCCATAACTTCCTGCGAAACCGTTCCTTCCGCGTTAGGGTTGCTTCCTCTTGCTCCCCCTCCTTCTGTCAGTACGAGGGTGTGCCCCAGGGCTCGGTCCTGAGTACTACCCTCTTCCTCCTGGCCATTGACGGCATCGTTTCCACCCTCCCGCCTGGTGTCAGGTCCACTCTTTATGTAGACGATTTCGCCATTTATGCCTCGATCAGCTCCTCCTCCCTTCTCCATCGCCTTCTTCAATCTGCTGTTACTGTCACCTCCTCTTGGGCCACCGACCATGGCTTCCACTTCTCTCCTACAAAGTCTTTCTCTATCTACTTTTCACGGTCCCGTACTGCTGGTCCTCCTCCCCTTCTTCTTTATGGCACCCCTCTTGAATATCGCACATCGGGCAAGTTTCTTGGTCTTATCTTCGACTCTCGCCTTACTTGGCGCCAGCATGTCCTCTCTCTCAAGGATACCGCCTTTCGCCGCCTCCGCCTTCTACAAACCCTCTCCCATGTGTCTTGGGGTGCTGACCGCAAGACTCTGCTTTCGCTGCATACTGTACTGGTCCTTTCTGTCCTTGATTATGGCTGCCATGTTTATTCTTCCGCCTCCCCCTCCGTCCTCAGCCTCCTTGACCCTGTTCATCACCTTGGTCTCCGCCTCGCTCTTGGAGCTTTCCGATCCTCCCCTGTGGAGAGCTTATACACTGAAGCCGGCCTCCCTTCTCTTCCCCGTCGCCGGGCCCTCCTCTCCCTCCGCTGTTATGCCCGTTCCCTTCAATTTCCCTCCTCCGCTTTGCGTATCCCTCCTTCTCTCTCTGCAACCTTTGCCACTCGACCTCGCTTACCTGTTCCCTTTCCCACCCGTATGCGTGCCCTTCTGTCCCATCCTTCTTCCCCCTCCCTTAATCCGCTTCCATTCTCTGTTTCCTCTACTCCCCCCTGGCTCTCCCCTCACCTCTCCTTTTGCTCCTCTGTCTTCCCTATCTCCCCGAAATCTAATACCCCTTCCTGTGTCTTACGCTCCCATTTCTCGGCTCATTTTCCTACTCATTCTGGTAGCATACACGTTTATACAGATGGCTCCAAGTCTTCTACTGGCTCGGGCTGTGCTGTCCTGTTTCCTGACACTTATTTCCAATACCGCCTCCCTCTTGAAGCCAGTGTTCTTACTACTGAGCTGTTCGCGATTCTTTTTGCCCTCCGCCGCATCTTCCGCCTCACCACTTCTTCTTATACTATTTTTACCGACTCTCGGTCGTCCCTCTCCCTTTTATCTTCCTTTTCCTCTTCACACCCTCTTGTCCGCGACATCCAGGACTGGTTATTCCGCCTTTCTGTCCGTCACAAAACAGTTCGTTTTTGCTGGGTTCCCAGTCATGTTGGAATCCCTGGTAACGATACTGTTGACTCTCTGGCACATGACGCCCTCACCCTTCCTACCTTTTGCACTTCCTCCCTTCCTGTTTCTGATTACTTCCCAGTTTTTCGGACTTTCCTTTATACCCGCTGGCAATCTTTCTGGTCCACCCTTACCTCTAATAAACTCCACGCTGTCAAGCCCTCTGTTTCCCCTTGGTCCTACCCATCTCATCCTACTAGACGCTGGGAGACTGCCCTGGCCCGCTTACGAATTGGTCACACCAGACTCACCCATTCCTACCTGATGTCCCGTTCCCCTCCCCCCGTCTGCCCATCTTGTGGCGTCCTTTCCTCCCTTCCTCATCTCCTCCTTTCATGTCCCATCTTCGCAACCCCTCGTCTTGCAGCTTTCCCCCACCTTTCCTCCCTGCACCGTGCCCCTCGTCTTGCTGACATCCTCGCTGAGTCCCCTTCCTTTTCACTCCCTGCCCTTATATCCTTTCTTCGTACCACTAACGTCCTACATCTAATCTAACCCATACCCGATCCTACCCCCCCACCTAGTCCTGCTACCTAACCCTGCTACCCCAATAGTGCCATATGGCCTTTGTTGCCTGGCACATTTTTCCCCCCCACATTACAATTACAATTAGTGAAAGGGTTTGTATTTACTGTCTGAATGATGAGGAGCTCTACATCTCATATTTTCAAGGCTTTCTGTTTCTTGATATCTTTTAATCCATCGCTGAAATGTTCACTTGCTCATGTTCAGTATTGGGGATATCTCCCAAGGTAGAATATTGTTCAAAACCATAGCCGTGGTGGAATGTAGATAGGCAACAGTATTTTCACTCCTGCTACCATGGCGTTCCTTGTTGTGGTGTGGCAACAATTGATCATCCGGACCGATAACATCATTGTCAAGCGAAAGCTTATCTGCAGATATTATATTTTCATAATTTAGGATGTTTATGCAATTTATACCTTTTTTTAAGATTTCTTTACATTTAGTTACTTAAGATTCTTCAGACAATCATTTTTACTTTTTTATTTTGGTTTCTTTCAACCTTGTGATGTGTTGTTTGCAGTGGTTCAGAATCATCGAAACAGTGTGATGTCAGTGATGGGAGCACCAACCATACTGAACCATCCTGGTCTTCCTTCACTCTCCCTCTCTACATTCAGTTTTGAGGGCGTTGTGAGCACCATTAAAGCTCAGGTAAAGTTATATGCTTTGTTGGGAAATAAAATTAATATATCAAAAAGCAAAGATATGAATACATATAGTAAGTATATCAAGTTTCTCTAGTTATAGATGCCACTTTACTAGATACCAACCATCTGGAATACATTCACATAGCAATATAGTTAATTGCAACATGTTTTTCAAATAATAAAATTGAAGTGTTGAGAACATCAAAAAGACATGCAGTGGCCACAACATAAATTTTCTTATAATATTTGCAATAGAAATCTGGATTCAGAGGAGAGGGTGAAACACCTAGTAGAAGAGTTTGGAAGGATGTATAAAAGGTATATAATTCTTATTTAATTTTGACAGAATCCCAGCTTGAGTCCAGCAGAACTGAGTGAGAGTGTGTTGCTGGCTACCAAACAGATCCAGAAGGTTCACCTGAATCATTATCAGCGTGTCCAAGCCATGGTTTATAATGTAAGCATGGCCAAGTGTGTTTTGGAATTGTTATGCTGTTTAATAAATATGCTAAAACATTGTGGAAATATTGGACTTATGTTATTTATTTATTTTATTGTTATTTTTTTCTGTATGTTACAACCAGGTCAACACACACACACACACACACACACACACACACACACACACACACACACACACACACACACACACACACACACACACACACACACACACACACACACACACACACACACACACACACACACACACACACACACACACACACACACACACACACACACACACACACACACACACACACACACACACACACACACACACACACACACACACACACACACACACACACACACACACACACACACACACACACACACACACACACACACACACACACACACACACACACACACACACACACACACACACACACACACACACACACACACACACACACACACACACACACACACACACACACACACACACACACACACACACACACACACACACACACACACACACACACACACACACACACACACACACACACACACACACACACACACACACACACACACACACACACACACACACACACACACACACACACACACACACACACACACACACACACACACACACACACACACACACACACACACACACACACACACACACACACACACACACACACACACACACACACACACACACACACACACACACACACACACACACACACACACACACACACACACACACACACACACACACACACACACACACACACACACACACACACACACACACACACACACACACACACACACACACACACACACACACACACACACACACACACACACACACACACACACACACACACACACACACACACACACACACACACACACACACACACACACACACACACACACACACACACACACACACACACACACACACACACACACACACACACACACACACACACACACACACACACACACACACACACACACACACACACACACACACACACACACACACACACACACACACACACACACACACACACACACACACACACACACACACACACACACACACACACACACACACACACACACACACACACACACACACACACACACACACACACACACACACACACACACACACACACACACACACACACACACACACACACACACACACACACACACACACACACACACACACACACACACACACACACACACACACACACACACACACACACACACACACACACACACACACACACACACACACACACACACACACACACACACACACACACACACACACACACACACACACACACACACACACACACACACACACACACACACACACACACACACACACACACACACACACACACACACACACACACACACACACACACACACACACACACACACACACACACACACACACACACACACACACACACACACACACACACACACACACACACACACACACACACACACACACACACACACACACACACACACACACACACACACACACACACACACACACACACACACACACACACACACACACACACACACACACACACACACACACACACACACACACACACACACACACACACACACACACACACACACACACACACACACACACACACACACACACACACACACACACACACACACACACACACACACACACACACACACACACACACACACACACACACACACACACACACACACACACACACACACACACACACACACACACACACACACACACACACACACACACACACACACACACACACACACACACACACACACACACACACACACACACACACACACACACACACACACACACACACACACACACACACACACACACACACACACACACACACACACACACACACACACACACACACACACACACACACACACACACACACACACACACACACACACACACACACACACACACACACACACACACACACACACACACACACACACACACACACACACACACACACACACACACACACACACACACACACACACACACACACACACACACACACACACACACACACACACACACACACACACACACACACACACACACACACACACACACACACACACACACACACACACACACACACACACACACACACACACACACACACACACACACACACACACACACACACACACACACACACACACACACACACACACACACACACACACACACACACACACACACACACACACACACACACACACACACACACACACACACACACACACACACACACACACACACACACACACACACACACACACACACACACACACACACACACACACACACACACACACACACACACACACACACACACACACACACACACACACACACACACACACACACACACACACACACACACACACACACACACACACACACACACACACACACACACACACACACACACACACACACACACACACACACACACACACACACACACACACACACACACACACACACACACACACACACACACACACACACACACACACACACACACACACACCAGGTAAATACACAGAGGAGGGCAGGATTGTTGGGTTGTAAGGTCACAACTCCAGTTTGTCCCATACCTATGGATAAAAAAAAGTTTAAGAGACTAATTGATGTGATTTCACTAGTTTTCTGTTTAATAAGCTTTGCAATTTTCACAGCTTAAGAATCCCATGATTGCCCCGGAACAAAGAAAACTCCTTCCATTTGGTAATCATCCAGAAATGCTTCCAATGTTGGAACAGCAACTGAGGTTACTTGAGGAAAATATTCAGCAAGAAAACCAAGTAATTACTACTATTGATCAAGCAACTGCACAACGGAATCAGTTATTATCTACAGCCAATCTGGTAAGTTTGGGAAATATACCAGCTAAGTTTTGTGTTATTTTCATGGTCATAAGACAACTGGTAAATACATTGTAGTGTATATGAAGTAATGTTATTAATCATCACTCTAATGCTTTCGGTTAAAGAGTCAATACTTTATTTTATTTATATTGTAATGAACTGAAGATGCATGTGGAATCAGATATTAAGCAGCAAATTACAGTAAATGAATCAACAGTAAAACAGAGTATTGCTGTAAATGTGGAATTATATGTGTAAAGCAGATTTAATGTGTAACCTGTGACAATATTATTATTTTTCACTTACCTTAAACTCAACTTGCAGATGTCAGCTGGTCTCATTCGTGGACAACCAGCAAGTAGTGGCATGAATTCAGCAACTGCTAGTTATGTAGAGCGGCCATCTAGTTCGTCAGCTGGGGGAGCAACCGTGTCACATTCAGAAAGTTCCAAAGAAAAGGTTTAAATTTTTCTGGTTTAGTGCTCTAACCAACAGATATAGTATTTTATAGTAAATTGCTATATGATTTTTGGACTAAAATCTAATTAAAATCACAATACTACATCTTTTGATTGATTTTGTAGAGGAAAATGTAAAAAAAAAAAAAAAAGATTTAATTAATCATGTCAATATAAGTAATAGATAAATAATTTGGCTTTCTAGTAGTAATCTATTTATGATTATTGTTTAAAAAATAGTTTCCCACATTTTTCCATAAGTAGAATATTGAAAAATTGATAGGATGTTACTCAGTGTTCAGAATTGAAGTGGAGTGAGGTGAAGGTGAAGGAAATAAGTATCCAAATACTTCATGTTAGAAAAAAAACTAATTATTTATCATACTATATCACTTGGCAATATTACTACAATGAATTGCAGATCAGATAAAGCATCATTCAGGAATAATTGTCATTTTACACATAAAACTCTTTTTCTTTAAAACTGAATACATATATTGGTTTGAGGATACATAGTAAATCCATGAAGATACCATCAAGACTATCTAACCAAATTTAAGACAACCAATATATGGTGTAAAGTTTTCATCACTGAAAGTAATCACAGTACTATTTCAGATCATGGTAAAGTATGTCATTTTAGGTTTGCAAGAGTGAAACTTCATTATTTTATAACATGAATGAAACCATAAGGAAGAATGCATGTGATTGCTCCAAATGGTGAAACCCATGTTGGGATTTAGTAGCTTCTGAATTTGTGTATTTCTCTGTCCTTTGAATGGCAAAATCACCCAGAGATTGTAACAATTTGCTTATTTGATTACTGATTACAGTAGATTAGAAGTACCAGATGAGTGGATGAAGGTAATTATGGTGCCCTTGCATAAAGGTAAAGGTAGTAAAGATGTGCAATAATTATAGGGATATGTTTGCTAAGTGTGCCAAGAAAAGTGTGTGGGAGAGTCTTGATGGAGAAACTGATGGAAGTAACGGAAGGAAAGGTTAGCGAAGACCAAGGAGGATTTAGGAAAGGATAAGGCTGTGTGGACTAGATATTTACAATTGAATATAAGAACACAAAAATAATAGAAGACACCCTAGAGAGTTTAGGAGTGATAATTAGAAGCAACAAAAGAGTAACATTAGGGGGACATTTTAATTGCAGTGAAGTAAGGTGGGAGATGTTTGAAAGTGAAGGTAAAAATACTTTGGGAAATAGATTATTGAGACTACAATGATGCAATAGGTAACTGGTAATACAAGATATAGAGAAGTTAACCATTAAGATTAGACTTGTTATTTATCAGAGTGTATCCAGAAAAAAATATAATATGGATGGATAATTGAAATGCATGAATGAGCTATATGTTTTCACGGAAAGATAATTTCAATTTAGACTAGGAAGATTGTGTGCCACAAGTTTGCGGTGTTTTTACACGAGGGCAATTGACATATTACAAGAAAGAGGAGGCTGGGTGGATTGTGTATGTCTAGATTTAAAGAAAGCCTTCGATAAATTACCACATAATGACCTATTACAGAAATTGGAACATGTAGGAGGACTGAAGGGTAACATCTTGAAATGGATAAAGAGATGAGGATTACTAAGAGATTAAATGTCATGGTATTGAGTGGAGTAACAGGCATCAGTGCTGACCACAGTAACATTATATATATATATATATATATATATATATATATATATATATATATATATATATATATATATATATATATATATATATATATATATATATATATTAGCCCTGTGGTTGGGGCTATAAGAATTCTACCACCGTAATCCCTGCGGTTCGTAAAAGGCGACAAAAGGGATAGAGCGAAGGGTTTTGGAAGCCCCTCCTCTGTATATTCTATGAAAAGACAAGGCACAGAAGGGGAGGGAAGAGTAATGTCTCCATAACCCCTGGCATGCCTTGTCTTGGCTACCCCATTTTAATAGGATAACAGCCTGGTGTATATATATATATATATATATATATATATATATATATATATATATATATATATATATATATATATATATATATATATATATATATATATATATATATATATATATATATATATATATATATATATATATATATATGCATATATATATATATATATATATATATATATATATATATATATATATATATATACACATTATACATTATATATATATATATATATATATATATATATATATATATATATATATATATATATATATATATATATTATACATTATATATATATATATATATATATATATATATATATATATATATATATATATATATATATATTATACATTATATATATATATATATATATATATATATATATATATATATATATATATATATATATGTGTATATATATATATATATATATATATATATATATATATATATATATATATATATATATATATATATATATATATATATATATATTCTGCATTCTCTCTAAGATGTTAAAATGTTAGAGATATAGTACTCCTGTTTCAGTCTGAGTTTCTGTACTAACTTTTCCACTTAATTGTCCTACATAAATGATATGATGGAGGATTGAATAGTTATACTAATTTGTTTGCTGACAATGTAAAGATAATGATGAGTGGGAGAGGATAAAGATTGCAGAAGAAATCAGAGGACAGCGTGATGAGGAGAGGGGAGAAGGGAGAATAAGAAACATTTTAACATAAGGCGAGAATGCATAGACAGGAATAAGTCTCTTCTGCCATTGCCCCTGGGGAAGTTCTTAGGAACAAGTGTCAAATATAAGAATTTAAAGTGGCCACATGCAGGAGACACACAAAAAATATAACTTTCCAAACAAAAATAAAGAAATTTTAATAGAAGCAGAAATGGTTTATGCAAAGAATATTCAATAAATTAAAGCCAAACTTGATGATAGATATAAGGATGAATCGGTACAATCATAACTCTTCATGTATGTCACAACTAGGCAAACACATGCGATAAGATTGCTGGCCTTCAGCTCTGATCAGACTTTAAGATGACAACCCATTATCTTTGTTGTAGGTGAACAGGGTCTTCATCATAAAAGGAAACCTATTGAATTAATCTGTCTTGTTGGGTATTCAAATTTCACACATTTGGGAGCCAAGCATGTGTTAACTACAACTGAAAGAAAAGTTATGAAGGCAACTCAAGTCGGTACTCTTTCCTGCTTTATAAGTTTCATGGTCTTGTAGTAGTTTTATTATTATAGCAAATTAATCACTACATTATCCTCCTTTGAACCACTTTATTTTGTAAACTTAATTTATTATTATTTTTATTATTATAATGATAATAATTATTATTATTATTAGCCCTGTGGTGGGGGCAACAAGAATTCTACCACCATAATCCTTGTGGTTCGTAAAGGGCAACAAAAGGGATGGAGTGAAGGGTCTGAGAAGCCCCTCCTCTGTATACTCTTACAAAAGACTAGGCTCTTAGGGAGTCTCCATGAATCCTGGCGTGATTTGCCTTGGCTATCCTCCTTGAGCGGGATAACAGCCTGATATATAGATAGATAGATAATTATTTTTGTTATTATTATTTTAATTTATTTTTATTTTTGTTTATATATTTTCTTCTATCTATTTTATTATAATTTATTTATTTATTTATTTTTTTTTTTTTACATTTTTATGTTTTCACTCCTTTATTTCCTTTCCTTTTTCAGAAAACTGGATCAAATGATGTTATCCTGCTTGACTGAGGCACTAGTCTGAGTGGCTGGTCTTGTACAAGAAAGTTTTGTAGCCCACAAGAACCTTTCACTTTCACTTTAACCTGAACATTCGGATTTTTTTTTATGTAAAATACATAATAGTGGAATATTTTATTGTATTTATGGTGAAAAAATAAATTTACACATCAATAAAAGTTCTTTCATAAGTTTAAGTTTTGATAATTGTGTTTTCCTCTATGTTCCTAGTGTTTTGGAAGCCAGGGAAAATTAGGATAACAAATACATCCTAAAGATAGAGATGTAACCAGGTTTCTGTGGCCTTATAGAATCCAATAATCCTAATTCTGCATATCATATAAACATGTTAAATTTGTTATATGTTCACAACCATCATAAAACATCGAGCCTCCATTAAAGAAGATCAAAGGGCTATAGACCCATTAAAGAATAGCCAGTATGTTGATGACTTACAATCAACAAAAGGACTGGTGGCGCAATACTGGATAGCACCAAATATATTTGCTGGAGCATGTTTCTATGAATCAGCTACCAATAATATAATAGCTGGGTGGTTCATTCCATACTAACCACACACACCCACATCCACACAACAATCATCCCGCAATGGCATTGTTTGAATGGTTATAATAGGCGTCAGACTCTATCCACTTTTTCACCATGTGTACATGTAATATACATACTGCTATATACAAACATATCCCTTATTGTTGTGTTGAGGTTTCTCTTGCATTACTAAGTAAATAATTTATCTAGTTTTATTCATGAAATGCATGGGAGAAGAATTTTGTACATCAATTCAAATTTGTCACAAACTTAAGGGCCTACAGTTGTTTTTACATATAGATTTAAAAATTGAAACCCGAACAGGTTACACATTCATGGAATACTAAATCATGTACAATTTTATGTATACTTTAGAGCTTTACATTTTCAATTTGGATAAGATATCAAGCACTAATGCTCCCATTGTATGCTCATCACTGTTAAACCTCTTTATATCATCTTCATAGACCTTTTGTACCACCCAACCACACTGACTCATCAGTCTTAATTTCATTTTCATTATTCCAATAACATCCATGCTTCCAATCAGTAATGACTGGGAGTCTATACTTTCAATAGCAATCCTCTTTGCACCTATGATCTCCTTACAATTTATTAATTGGTGCAATACAATGTTTTTATTGTCACTCTGGTTCTTTAATCCTCGTGAATCAAAAACTAAACTAGCATAATTTATAAAAGGTATGGGGAATTTGAGTTCCAGAACAGAGGAACCGACAGACTTGTTTATAAAGTTGGCTCCTCTCATCAAATGGGCAAGAGCTGGTCGATGTAGCATCTCATCTGACAACGTCCTCTTGGGCAGATCATCTACATGTATTTCAGGAAGGGATACATTAATCTCAGGACTCTCTATCTTAACAGCCTGATGCAGTGCTAGAAGTCTGGAGAGCTGCTTACTTCTTTGGTAGCCTGCAATGTACATAATCAAAAAGCATTAATAGAAGAAAACCCTATAGTACATTAGTGGATCTGTCTAATGGAGTTGCCACAATCTTGGTAAACATTAGTCTGAAACTTATGTTGCTGATACATTTGGGTATGCTATAATGAATGAATGAATGAATATATATATATATATATATATATATATATATATATATATATATATATATATATATATAGAGAGAGAGAGAGAGAGAGAGAGAGAGAGAGAGAGAGAGAGAGAGAGAGAGAGAGAGAGAGAGAGAGAGAGAGAGAGAGAGAGAGAGAGAGAGAGAGAGAGAGAGAGAGAGAGAGAGACATAAATATTTACTTCTAAAGACAAAAATACGCAGATAACTGCACCACTGAGTTACAAATGCAAGCAAAGATATTGACTGATACTCTGGCAGACACTGAGAAGATGCCAACACTGGAAATACACTAACGCATCACGGCTCTCCTTAATCTGTGTAAGAAAGGTACAGGTGTTATCAACATATGAGGGACTTCATTAGACAGATCCATTTCCATAAACAATGTTATCACAAATTGTAAATAGTACATGAACCAAAAAGAGGTTTTGTTTTTACAACAAAACATGACATTTAGGAAAACCATCAGTATGGTATTACATATAAAACAAGAATTTCTCTGACCTTTTAGCTTTTCAATTTTCTGTGGCTGAAAAGCTTCTTTAATAGCTTCCTTTGGATAGTGCCCCAGAACAGCCAAAGAAAAGAGAGAACTTGAGAGATGTTCTTGATAAGACTCCAATCGACCCATTTTTACAAACCTTACAAGAGTATTTTCAATATTGTTTAAAAAGCTATTGCTTCCTTTGTGTCCCACATGACTGAAACTCCATATAATTCTGCTAATATCTTTTATACGAATGTTTTGCATAGGCCCAGTTAAGTGTTTTAGTATTATATACTCTAACTTTGTGAAGATTTCAGAATCATATACCCGGCTGTTAGCATAAAGAGCTAATGTATGAGCTATTACCTCAGGCTGAAGAGTATCTGCAGTAGATTTCATTATGAAAGTATTCATTGATGATAAAAGGGCTTCATCATGATGTTTTGCAGCTCTTATAACTTTTACCATTGCAACAAAAGCATATGACTCAAGATCAGTTAGTTTTTCTGACTGCTCAGCTTTCATTTGTAACCATTTTGATATTTTTCTTATGAGTGTTGATGATTTATCCAATTTTACATTACATTTGAACATTCCACTCATTGCTATGCCAGTATCTATAAAAGATAAATGCTCAAAAACTTCTTCCAACTTCTTAATGAGAAACTGAACATATTCTTTGTTAAGTCTGTATTTCTTTGCAATACCAATATAGTGAAGGATTTGTACTATTTGATGAGGCGTTGCTGCTGCTGTGTGCAATTCAAACATTGACATAAATATATCAAACTGTTTCTTTCTGTAAATATTGCTCCCATGTAACAACAAAATGATGTCAAAGAGTTCTAGACAGTGTTCAAGATCAAGTTCTGCAACTCTATCACAGCATTCTTTGTCAATTCTTGCTGCAATATCAATTAAATATCTACTCATTTCAAAGTTCAATTTCTTTAAAATTTGAGCAAAATTCTTAAGTTCACTTTGAGTCATTAGTGGAATTACTTGAAAAACTCTTTCCTTAATAATGGACATCAGATCTTTTTTATTGATTATATCTTGTATTAAATTCTGCTTGTGCGAGATATACTGAGTGAACAACTCAAAAATATCATTTGATTTTGATTCCGAACTATGTGCTACTACAAGAAGCAGCTGGTGTCTTCCAAAAGTATTTACAGCACTACTGAGATTAAACTGATCAGACAAAGATATAAGAGATGCAGAATATTCAGGGTTGTCTCTCATATACTCCAAAACCTTTTGGCTTAATGTGTTTTCTTTTACAGCATTGTTTTGTGGTATGAAGGAAAACAATAATCGGCAATGAGTTTCAGGTAAGGTTTGCAAACATAATTGGATTTCTGTACCATACTTCATTATCCTAGCCTTTTTAGGCCAAAGGACAACCCTGCTTAGTGCTCTCAACATCACAAATATCTCAGGTTATGTAATTCCTGATGTCTTTGCAACCTGAAATACAAAATCACTTTGTAATGCGAGTAGAAATAGTAAAAAATTACATCACCCCTTCCCACAAATGTTGTTGTCATAAAATAGGCATCTAACTTTTGTGTGTATGAAAGTACAGGTACACTATTGGCATTGGTGTCTGCCTGATGAACAGATTAATAACTGGCCTGGACAAGTTCCTCGAGGGCAGTGCCAGACCAACCTTGAGTGCCGGGCTAGTGCCAGATGAAGAACCTCTTAACTGTCATGAGACCTACGGGCCACGTTACTTCTTCTTCTTCTTCTTCTTGGGCATTTAATGGAGACAGTCCATAAGTGCAGGTAGATAATGTGTGAGAAGAAGGTAATCAAGGTATTAGTGTGTTGAGTCTTGAGGGACACGTGAGTGTTTGTTTACATTGTTTAGTTTCACATTCTCTATCGAAAGGCTGATAGACTGCATTAATCTTGAATATATATAGTTTGAAGGGAAATCATTCTATATAGTGTTCAGTTACGAGTTATGTGAAGTGTGCATTTCTTTGTGGGAGTCATCGCAAATATACACGATTTAAAAAGGTAATTAAATAGTCCAGTCGAACTATACATATATATATATATATATATATATATATATATATATATATATATATATATATACATATATATATATATATATATATATATATATATATATATATATATATACATATATATATATATATATATATATATATATATATATATATATATATATATATATAGCTATATACATATGCATATATATATATATATATATATATATATATATATATATATATATATATATATATATATATATATATATATATATATATATACACATATATATATGTACCGAGTACAACGGGCCAACTATCATTACGGTGATTCCTTTGCGGAATCACCGGTAAATCCTCGTATTCTCGACACTCGTTAAGATACCTTGTTATGGTTAGAGTAGGTACTACTAGCGAAAGAGGATGATGGGAAAAACGCGTGACGTCACTGGAACTGAGGATATATATACCGGTCTGGGCGGAAGGTCAGTCACTAGTGTTCCGTGACCCCGCTCCAGACAGGTAAGCCTTCAGTGTTCCTAAAAGCCTTGCCACACTTGAAAAAACATTAAGATTAATATCTAACAGTAAATTGTCCTCCCGGATACAGCTGCCGAGAGGACCAGCAAAAGACTGTCTTTCGGTTGTGATTTGACGAAGGCTGCATGTGGAGTTGCCTCTCAAACAAGGACGACGGCCAGAAGGACCCAGTGACTCTCAAACAATATTTGTGGCGTGAGTGTATTTTGGTCGTTTTCCATCAGTTCCCTCACGTATAGTTAGGTAGGATAGAATAGGAATATTTGTGTTAAGGTATATGTTTATGTTTGTGTCGCTAAGGGTGGCTAAGCATTTGTAAGAGCACCACCACGGATATAGCGAGTACTTTATTTATTTATTCATCCTTAAAGTTGTCCATTATTTTACTATACTCGTTTTCTGTTCGTATCTCAACTCTGACCCTCGGTACATATATATATATATATATATATATATATATATATATATATATATATATATATACATATACATATATATATATATATATATATATATATATATATATATATATATATATAGATATAGATATAGACTTACCAATAAGATTTACCAATAAGATCCACGGGATTTACTACTGATCTACATACATCCTATTGCCCGCCTCCATATTCATCTGTGTTGTATGTTTGTCGTATTTGTTCTTGAATGCTTTTGTGGATGTAGCATTCACTGTGTGTTCTGGTAGTGAATTCCATTTGTTTACTACTCTGTGTGTGAATGTGTGTTGGGTTTGTGTTTTGTTACACCTTTGTTTGTATATTTGTTTTGTGTGGCCAGTTCTTGTGTTTGTGGTTTGAAAAAGTGAGTGTCTATCAATGTTTTCTAGGTTGTTCATTATTTTGTGGACTTGAATCATGTCTCCCTTTTCTCTCCGGGCTTCAAGTTTGGGAATGTCCAGTCTCTTTAGTCTTTCTTCGTAGGGGAGATTTTGAAGTGATGGTACAATTTTGGTTGCTCTTCTCTGGATTTTTTCTATTTTGCTTATGTTGACTCTGCCTTGGGGGTTCCACACCTGCACAGCAGGTGCAGGTGTATATATATATATATATATATATATATATATATATATATATATATATATATATATATATATATATATATATGATTCAAGGGGACATTTTACTTCAATATTACCGTGAATCAAACGGTTTAAAAGAATAGTGTCGCCTTTTCTGAACCCTTACTTTAATTGGTATTATTCGTTGATCTAATGTAGCTTCTAGTGGCAAAGCTCTCCTTGTATATGTTTTTTTTTTTCGGTTTCCTCAACCTCATGTTTTTTTGTTATTCTTATTCTTGTTTCTTGAATGTTTTCATAACTTGTGAGGCTTCCACCAAGTCAAACACTTTTCATAAATTCATACCGTAGGAAATTTAAGTCCTGGGCCCATACTTATAAAGAATTAAGATTTGATCCTAAGACCTCGTCTTAACTAAGCTAGGACAAGGTCCCAGCTACGACGCGGAGCTTAGGATCGAGTCTGAGACAGTGGCGTAAGATGTCAAAAAAGCGCTACACATAGCAAACATTTGGTTTGGTTAACATGAAATTTAACCAATAAAAGTTTTTAAAAGAGTGAAAATAACCTCACCTTACCTTACCCTTACCTTACCCTTACCTTACCTTACCTTACCCTACCTAACCTAACCTTACCTTACCTAACCTAACCTAACCTAACCTAACCTAACCTGCATCACCGTGTATATTATTTATGCATTAACTTAACCTGTGTCTTGTATGCTTATAATGAACCCAAGCTTTTTATAGTGCTTTTGTGAGCTTTTTCTTGTCTCTCTCTGGTATGTGATTGTGTTTTAGTTGTTAATATTGAGTGTTGTTTCTCGCTCCTAACAGATACACACAGCCAGAGGATATACGCACATGCACGCACACACACAGGCACACAGACACATCTGGCTATGGGATTACAGGTATGTGGTTTATTTAGTTATTTATTTTGTGTATTGTATTTAGGATTGAGGTGTTTATTATTATTATTATTATTATTATTATATATTTTTTTCTGTTTTATTTGTTTATTTATATTTAGAGATGTAGAAATTGAAGTATTTTTTTTATTTTTAGTTAGACATGAGCTATATTATTTTCCATTTTATTGATTAATTGAAAGTATGAAAAAAAAAAATATATATACAGGTATACTATATGTGCATTCAAATATTTCTTTTTGAGGTGTATATATCGCCTTTTTATTTAGTTTTTATTTGAGTTAGATATGAACTAGTAATATTTTTCATTTTTATTACTGAATATATGAAAAAAGAAGAAGAATACTATACCATTTTATATATATTAACGTTGATAAATATGGAATAAGATATATGAAAATGAGTAATAATTATGATAGGTTAGTTTAGTGCAATGGAAAGTGTTGATGAAGGGGAATGAAGGGAAGGTTGGTGAAGAGAAAGGAAGGGAAGGGATTGTGAAGGGAAGGTTAATAAAGGGCGAAGAAGGGAGGAAATGAAGGGATCGAGAACGGAGGAAGTGAAGGGATTAAGGAGGGAAGGTTAGTGAAGGGCAAAGAAGGGATTGAGAAGTGAGGAAATGAAGGGACAAGGAAGGGATTGAGAAGGGCAAGAAGAGAAAGGAAGGGAGGAAGTGAAGGGAAAAGGTGTCTGGATAACATTTTTATAATTATTATTTCCCACTTTTTTCATTGACGTGTGTGTATAAAGTGTATATTTGTACTATATATACACATTTATTCAACATTTTAACTCATTTATTTTGACATTTATTGATGAAGAAAATATATATTTATTTTAACATTTATTGAAGGTTGAAAAAATACTTACACGTCGACGATCCCAATGAAATGGTAAAGAATGTAACGAAACATTTTTTTTGTTATTGACAACTAAAAATGATGAAATATCTAGAGAATTAACGAAGAAAATGTGATGAGTGGATATGAAAAAGAAATACGAGTAAGAATTATTATAAAAGCATGTTCAAAACGCAGCTAAAAGATAATTATTAGAAAAAGAATTGATGACATATAATAATTGTATGGTAAAGGAAGATATGGTGTCAAGTTAATGATCTTTGAAACTCTAAATATCCATAATAATAACTAAATAAAAATAATATAAGGAAACAACAAAACAAGGGTTGGCTCCAAATATATGTACTTGTACTTGGACTGAATTTTACTTGTACTTAGACATAATATACATGAAAAATACCAAGTACATTCAAGTAATTAAACTTTTTGCAGCATCTGATAGACCTAATAAAACTCTACAACTGTAATTATGAATAATTTTTCTATGACTAATAACTACGCAGTAAAATTAAACGGTATATTTTCCCCAAAATATACATTTCCTCCTCATTTTCTCGAAAGCTATTAGAGATATTGGAATTATCATTGCAGCATCTGATAGACCTAATTAAACTCTACAACTGTAATTATGAATATTTGTTCTTTGACTGATAATTACGCAGTAAAATTAAACCGTATATTTTTTCCAAAACAATTTCCTCCTTTTCTCGATAGCTATTAGAGATATTGGAAATATCTTTGCAGCATCTGATAGACCTAATTAAACTCTACAACTGTAATTATAAATATTTGTTCTATGACTGATAATTACGCAGAAAAATTAAACCGTATATTTTTTTCCAGAACAATTTAATCCTTTTCTCGAAAGCTATTAGAGATATTGGAAATATCATTGCAGCATTTGATAGGCCTAATTAAACTCTACAACGGTAATTATGAATATTTGTTCTATGACCGATAATTACGCAATAAAATTAAACCGTATATTTTTTACAAAACAATTTCCTCGTTTTCTCGATTGCTATTAGAGATATTGGAAATATCATTGCAGCATCTGATATACCTAATTAAACTCTACAACTGTAATTATGAATATTTGTTCTATGACTGATAATTACGCAGTAAAATTAAACCGTATATTTTTTTCAAAAGAATTTCCTCCTTTTCTCGATAGCTATTAGAGATATTGGAAATATCATTGCAGCACCTGATAGACCTAATTAAACTCTACAACTGTAATTATGAATATTTGTTCTATGACTGATAATTACGCAGAAAAATTAAACCGTATATTTTTTCCAGAACAATTTAATCCTATTCTCGAAAGCTATTAGAGATATTGGAAATATCATTGCAGCATTTGATAGGCCTAATTAAACTCTACAACGGTAATTATGAATATTTGTTCTATGACTGATAATTACGCAGAAAAATTAAACCGTATATTTTTTTCCAGAACAATTTAATCCTTTTCTCGAAAGCTATTAGAGATATTGGAAATATCATTGCAGCATTTGATAGGCCTAATTAAACTCTACAACGGTAATTATGAATATTTGTTCTATGACCGATAATTACGCAATAAAATTAAACCGTATATTTTTTACAAAACAATTTCCTCGTTTTCTCGATTGCTATTAGAGATATTGGAAATATCATTGCAGCATCTGATATACCTAATTAAACTCTACAACTGTAATTATGAATATTTGTTCTATGACTGATAATTACGCAGTAAAATTAAACCGTATATTTTTTTCAAAACAATTTCCTCCTTTTCTCGATAGCTATTAGAGATATTGGAAATATCATTGCAGCATCTGATAGACCTGATTAAACTCTACATCTGTAATTATAGACCTAATTAAACTCTACATCTGTAATTATGAATATTTGTTCTATGACCGATAATTACGCAATAAAATTAAACCGTATATTTTTTCCAAAATAATTTCCTCCTTTTCTCGAAAGCTATTAGAGATATTGGAAATATCATTGCAGCATCTGATAGACCTAATTAAACTCTACAACTGTAATTATGAATATTTGTTCTATGACCGATAATTACGCAATAAAATTAAACCGTATATTTTTTCCAAAACAATTTCCTCGTTTTCTCGATAGCTATTAGAGATATTGGAAATATCATTGCAGCATCAGATAGACCTAATTAAACTCTACAACTGTAACTATGAATATTTGTTCTATGACCGATAATTACGCAATAAAATTAAAGCGTATATTTTTTCCCAAACAATTTCCTCGTTTTCTCGATAGCTATTAGAGATATTGGAAATATCATTGCAGCATCTGATAGACCTAATTAAACTCTACAACTGTAATTATGAATATTTGTTCTATGACTGATAATTACGCAGAAAAATTAAACCGTATATTTTTTCCAAAACAATTTAATCTTTTTCTCGAAAGCTATTAGAGATATTGGAAATATCATTGCAGCAGGTCAAGTATGGTACCTTTGCACCGGGGGAGGAGACTACCAAGGTTCTGGGCTCGGAACTTGTGGTTCCTGCAGAGCACTGGGGGCAGGGCGGTGTGCTGCGTGGGGAGAGGTTGCAGCACCTGGGAGGAGTGCAGAAGAAGATTCACTGTCAGAGTAAAGGGATTATCACCGGGGTGAAACCCAGGGATAAGCGCGGAGGCTCTGTGTCTTTCGACTGGGGCTCTGACCGAGACCAGATTGAAGAACAACTGAACGCCACCCCAAAGGAACACTCTGACACTTCTGCCGAAATACCAGAGCAGGCCCCCGAGGAAAGTGCGAACCTCGCTGGAGAAGAAGTAGTACATCATAGGTGCAAGAAGTTTTAGCTTCCTCTTGACTTCCTCTCTATGAAGTCCACTGGTCGTAGAAGAGGACGTGGCCGTGGGAAAGGCGTACTTGGTAAGAGTACGAATGGCAGGTTCCTTCCACGGACCGTGCCAGGGAGATGGCCTGTTTCGTGGCCGAGAGGGCAGAGAAGATGGTGGCCGACTGCTTGTTGCGGGCCCGGGAATCGCTCTTGCTGCTTAAAAATTTTGAAAGTCTGTGAGGCTTACAAAATTTTTCCTTTAAGGGGGGGCGTGTTGCGGGCCCCGCCCG
Source organism: Cancer borealis (assembly GCA_036785275.1). NCBI lineage: Eukaryota > Metazoa > Arthropoda > Malacostraca > Decapoda > Cancridae > Cancer > Cancer borealis. The sequence continues at coordinate 78,589 of JAXIVD010000530.1, read as the reverse complement.
TCACCATAACATCGTCTAATGAAGATGGGAGTCAAGCCCCACAGAGGAATGAAGATTCCCTGAGAGCGAGAAGGAAGAATGTTAGGCGAGTAAGGAGGAAGGCCACGCTGAGGCTATGACACTCTGTGCGGGCTCGGCCAGTGATAGTAGTGTCGACTGGAGAGGCATGAACGGTGTTGTGGAGGGTGTGTGCTTTCCATGTGCGTGGGAGTGTGCTTTGTGTCAGCTGGGTGCGACTGGACATGGAAGAGAGTTACATTCTTTATGTTTTTGGGTTATGCCTTTGTGGCGTGTTGCGGGCCCCACCCTACGGGAAGTGTTGGAGACGTGTCTACGTGACATGTCTGTATGTTACGCCTTTCTGTCTGGAGACCACGTGTTATCCAGCCAGGAGCCAGGCGTGGCGGGAGAGTGAGAGAGAGATGAGTTGCCAGCGCGTATTAAGGCGAGGCTTGTTAAATGTTTTATCTTCTCTTCGTTTTCCTAATTTTCCTGACTTTCCCTCTTTCTTCTTTGTGTTGCAAGGTATCCTATCTTGTAAACAATTCCTTTCTGCTTCTTCTCGTATGTTTGTTGTTGTCCTGCGTCGTCTCCATGGCCTGTAGTGATTTTGTGAAAGAAAGCATCTGATTAGGCTATGTTTGTCGATGCAGCGCGATGTGTGAGAAACACGGCGCGCCGGTGGTGTGATTTGGCATCTCTGCCTGGGCAGATGGGAGCTTGAGGAGACGTCGTGAGAGAGTCAGTTAGTCGCTAGTCATCACCAAGAACACCTTGCGCTCTGAGCTCCCCACTAATTGGCATTATTTTGCCTGTAACCACCTCATATTTAAGGGAGTGGGTTATCTGTTTGGCCTATTAGATAAGGGGTATATTTGTGTAGCTAGACAGCAGGGCCCTGTCTGTAGAGGAAACGGTTACAAGCCAGAGCACAGAAACGAGTGTGGTGACAGTATCATTACCACCTAACTAGCGGTGAACTCCACCTAGAATTTTGTCAGACTGTTCAGTCTCGGGGAAGTAGTTTCGGCGTTGTCTGCGTTTTGTCGGCGTTTTCTGCGTTGTCTGCGTTTTGTCTGCGTTGTCCGCTTTGTCGGCGTTGTTTGCTTTTTTCGGCGTTGTCCTCATTGTGAGAGAGCCAGTCATCAGGGGCCTCTTGTTTGAGAACACAGACGAGGAGTAATCCCATCTCAGTGTTGATTAATTACGACTCAAATAACGCACTGTACGGAGTCCCCTCGTGGGAGGCTACTTTGCAGGGTGTTATTGGAGTCGAGAGGAGTTATTATTCAACCAGAAGTGGGTGGAAAGACACCTTGTGGGCGGTATTCTGGTTGGAGCGATAGCTCCTTGTCTAGGCACTGTAATCTTGTGCTCACTGTAAGTCTCTTTAGAATGTAAGGAGAAGGTGGTTACTACTGGGAGATTTCTTGTTCTTTGGAGGGTTAAAAGAACTGGCGACCTCTTAACGTTAACGGGGTGGCTGTAGGTGCTGTGTTTGGGGGCTAAGAGTGCATAGGTTCCTTAACCAGGCACTTCTTGTTTAAAGCCTATTGTCCAGCCACCGGCGTGTGGCCCTCGGAGTGACTAGTCCTACGGGATAGTCGACTTTCCTTGTCCTTTGGTGGGTTAAAAGGACGTATAAACATCAGCACTACAGTTCGTACACGCCCGTAACGTGGTTGTGACTGGGTTGTTCATAAGTGGACACCCGGCACTAGGGCATAAGAACCGTGTCCGTTACGGTATGACCGTAACAATATATATATATATATATATATATATATATATATATATATATATATATATATATATATATATATATATATATATATATATATATATATATATATTATTATTATTTTTTTTTTTTTTTTTTTTTTTTTTCTTTCAATAACACTATCTGATTATAACGCATTGCTATTGCATATTGTAGGGCACTACTTAGATAGTTTTTCATAAATGCTTATTTGCTTTCCTATAGTACAACTACCAGCTGGTGCGGCGAATGGGACCCAGTACAGAGAGCAATTCTGCAACCTACACTTCGGGTAAATAATCAGCTAATGCACTGCATATGTTGTAGATTTCATCTTCCACTCACCCCTAACCTGATCATATAGGTACTCTTTCATTTGTCACACCTTACTTTATAAGGCTTCATAACATCAACAACTAATCTCTTGGCCTTTCATACATTGCCCCATCACAAGCAGTTTGCAGGCTTGTAGTGAAGTCTATTTCATGAATGTTGCATTAATGATATCTTTTTATGTTTTTTTTGTAGTGGTGAACAATAACTCGACTCCAGGAAAGGAAACACAAAACACAACAATCAGTACTACACTATATTTTAGTGCTCATATGCACACCCGACAGGAAGGCTGCAGTGTTGGCCATCCCATCCAGCAGGAGCACACATGCCATCCTCCTCTTGTTGGGTGACCAGCTGAAACAGAAAGCAAATAAATTATTGCTGCATGACTTTAGATAATCAAGCAGCTTATGTGTCAAAATGTACTCAATATATTTAAATGCATACTCATCATACTAATTATTTACCTCCTAATTCTGGTTGAGTGCTAGGGTGTATGCCTCTGTTGCCTTGGTGTACGCCACCAAGGCACGCTCGTATTTATCCAACATCCGGCTGAATAGAGCCAAATCTTCTGTACAGCCGTGTGCACCGGCTGGGCAGACAGGAGGGACAGAAGCTGGCATCGTTGGAGGTGGCAGTGGTTGGGCGGGTGGAGGCTGCATGTGGCGAACCACAACAATCTCACTGGCTGGCTCCTCAGCCAGTGAAGGCTGTTGTGACTGCACCACATCCTCCGTGGTGGCTGTGGCTGCGGCTGCGGCAGCTCTCCTAAAATATAACAAATTATGCCTTAACTGCATAAACATATGATGTATCAAGTACCCTACTGCAATATGGTGCAGTAATACATGAAACAACAAATGGAAACACTAATTTAAGTATAATAAATGTGGTCAATAACACCATCAGACTTACTGTAGTAACACCAGTTGAACCTATCAATCCTGCATTAGACACTAATCACCAACAAATGATTTGCCTCATTACTTCGGTCAAAACAACTATTAACATAAGATAGCACTATAATGGTACAAGCCATAGGAGGTTAAGCGTAGACACTTTCCACTAACAGAACATTTCCCAACATTACTTTTGTCATAACAGTCATAAATATAATGTTGTATAATTGTGCTACAAAGCATAAATAGTAGTTACTGAAACTGTCTTCATTAGTTTGGCCAGCTTACCTGGCATGCCAGTAACTGCTGTCCATACCATACTGCTGTCAAACACCAACCGAAAGTCAGTCTTTTGCTGGTCCTCTCGGCAGCTGTATCCGGGAGGACAATTTACTGTTAGATATTAATAACAATGTTTTTTTCAAGTGTGGCAAGGCTTTTAGGAACACTGAAGGCTTACCTGTCTGGAGCGGGGTCACGGAACACTAATGACTGTCCTTCCGCCCAGACCGGTATATATATCCTCAGTTCCAGTGACGTCACGCGTTTTTCCCATCATCCTCTTTCGCTAGTAGTACCTACTCTAACCATAACAAGGTATCTTAACGAGCGTCGAGAATACGAGGATTTACCGGTGATTCCGCAAAGGAATCACCGTAATGATAGTTGGCCCGTTGTACTCGGTACACGGCTTTCCTCTTTAAAAAAATAAATCCTCGTATTCTCACACTCGTAAGAACATGAGTTTATATATTATCAACATAAGTCGGGACCGGTCTTCTTCTTCTTCTTCTTCTTCTTTCTTCTTGTCTCTATGCAAGACTTCCGAGTCAGACGTGACTCGACCTCCTGGTCGGAATAGGTGAACCCAACTCCCAACCAGTCCTGGCAAACTGAGCAGGGTGGTGATCCTCGACGGGGTCTCACCAAAGCCTTCATCCATGGGGGGTGCACTTCCAGTCCTTTACCTGGGCACTACAGAGCCCCCAGGACTGCGGTGATCTCTGCTTCAGCTGCGGGACCAGTTTACCAGTTCGGCATCTCCTCGCCGCTGCAAAAGAGTTTTTATAGGCAGTAACCTTTCCTTTAACCACCCAGGGGTCTACTTACTACCATCTCTCCCTCTCAACACTCCTCTAGGAATTCCTCACAGGCCTTCGGGCTCTGCGTGGTTCCTCCGTGCCATCCTCATCCTCGGAAGGAAACACGATCTCGCTCATGTCGACTATAGAACCTCCATCACCCACAACTAGTGTTAACTTGTCCGCGGAACGGTGGATTGTGTCGCCGTTGACAGTGAGGTGAGGTTGTAATGATGGTTGTAGTAGTAACTGCCTCGTCCACCCTCGAAGTGGAGGAGTGTGTATTTGGCACCACCATAGTCGCCCTCACGTATAAGTTAATATCCCTAACTCCCGCGTCACACTCATCCGACGTTTCAATTTAAAAAACATAGCATGGGCTTTCCGTTTTATTACCGTGGGCACCACCAACGAATCGAGCAAGGTGTTATCTCTTTTCTGTTTAGAATAATAAAGGACTCCATCTTCCTCTGATCGTGATGACCGACTTCTGAACACTCTGGTTTTATTGCTCCACCAAGCGCTTGTTCACCCACTTCGGTTATTTCCTCCTGGGGAAACCACGAGTCGCCTGGTTTTATTGCTCCACCAAGCGCTTGTTCACCCACTTCTGTTATTTTCCTCCTGGGGAAACCACGAGTCGCCTAACAAGTCTATCTGAGAATTCATAATTAAAATTTAATTGGAGGGGGAAAGGACGCCCGGCGATCCGAAGACCGCGACTCACTTAACAATCTGGGGACCCATGCCCGCGGGGAAGACTTTGAGCAGCCTTTCCACTAGACCGAAAGTGTGGTAAAAGTTTATCAGACATATTAATTACTAGTCTGGGAGTAACCCCAGTGTTCCTCAGGTTGAAAGACATGGGCATTGCAAATGGCACCTGTCAGCTTGTTCTTTACCCTCTCCCTACCCTCGCGGTCAAAACGTACCCCATCTGATTTTAAGGAGTACCAAAAGGGCTTAGCACCAAAGGTAATAAACCCCTTACCCCGCAGAGCTCTTTTTTGTAGTTTGTTGTTAACCCCCTTGGCCACTTTGTTGTAAGCCTCCTGTTCGATCCGAGGCCTCCAACGTGTTTCCGTCAATCGTGGCTCAATCAGACAAATCTTTACTTTGGGGGTACAACGAGCCTCCAGTTGTTCTACAATGCTCTTTATGTCACTAACGATGTCCGTTACTTTACACCCGGAGTGGATGTCATTACTCCCCAGCCACAAGATCACCATGTCATATCGGCCATTAAATACCGCGGTTAGGTGGTCATTGTTAAAAAATGACCGGGCTGTGGCCCTAGGTGACCTGAATATCTGAACCTCAACAGGCGAGGGCAAGTCGTCAAGGTGAGAGGGCACTTGGCTATGCCCTACGATCGCTACTTTGAACTTCATACTAATGCTACCACTAACACAAAAAAAATACACAATATATCACTATTAACACTACGTAAATATTTCAATCACCAATCACTAATCACTACTCTGTAAGGGAATAAAAAATTAACTGGAAGGGGGGCTAATTATCTATTTAACTAGCACACTGTAGCGTCCTCCGGACAACGTGGGCTGATGCGTAATTTGCATCTACACCGCTGCCACCACTGTACCGAGGGTCAGACGTTGGTTTACGAACAGAAAACGAATATAAAAATAATGGACAACTTTAATGATGAATAAAATAAATAAAGTACTCGCTATATCCGTGGTGGTGCTCTTACAAATGCTTATCCACCCTTAGCGACACAAACATAAACATATACCTTAACACAAATATTCCTATTCTATCCTACCTAACTATACGTGAGGGAACTGATGGAAAACGACCAAAATACACTCACGCCACAAATATTGTTTGAGAGTCACTGGGTCCTTCTGGCCGTCGTCCTTGTTTGAGAGGCAACTCCACATGCAGCCTTCGTCAAACACCAACCGAAAGTCAGTCTTTTGCTGGTCCTCTCGGCAGCTGTATCCGGGAGGACAATTTACTGTTAGATATTAATAACAATTTTTTTTTCAAGTGTGGCAAGGCTTTTAGGAACACTGAAGGCTTACCTGTCTGGAGCGGGGTCACGGAACACTAATGACTGTCCTTCCGCCCAGACCGGTATATATATCCTCAGTTCCAGTGACGTCACGCGTTTTTCCCATCATCCTCTTTCGCTAGTAGTACCTACTCTAACCATAACAAGGTATCTTAACGAGCGTCGAGAATACGAGGATTTACCGGTGATTCCGCAAAGGAATCACCGTAATGATAGTTGGCCCGTTGTACTCGGTACACCTGTCTGTGTGGGAACACCGTCCACCACAACTTGGTCTTCCCCCAAGACCCGTAATACTGCTTCACTAACAGCATCTAAAGTTATTTTGACAGGACTGCCACCACCTGTACCACGGAATAAAAAAGTATTTAAAGGTCGGATTGTGGCCAACTGTATATTTTATTTAGAGTTACCATTCACTTTTTCACAGTACAGTAATAGTTTAATATTTCATAAACTAACCATCAAATATCTCCAAAACTAAAGAATCTACTTGTCTTACCTTAGAAATGCATTAAAGCTAACATTTAACCCTCTTGGAGATCATATAGATAAGTAAGATATACAAAACAGGTTTTCCATACAAAGTGAAACAATAATATCATCAATCACTTGGGTGGATGCGCCATGAGGTTAGGTTTAGTTCTAAAATTATAGTTGAGGGGCAACAATCTACTTTGCTCGGTTAGGTAATTATTTAAATTTGTTTTCCAAGAGGGTTATTGTTTTCCAAAAATATTTCCAAGATAAGATTACAATTACATTCTTTAGGAGGTATCAACTTTCTCATTGCTACTAACCTGTCTTATTTAACTCCCGTCTCACTGTGGCAGAATTCTTCAGGGCAGTTGTCTTAATATTCTGCCATTTCTTTTCTACTTCAACCTGTGTTCTGCACTGGTTGAAGGCAGAGTTGAGCCGGGCAGTCACATCAGTCCAGCTTGCCTTCTTGTCCTTTAAAGTAAGGATGCTGCTGAACTTACCCGTAATCATCGCATGGTTGATACCAACCATCTCAACCATGAAAAGGGTTTCTTCCTCCTTCCAGTTGGAAGAGCGCTTCCTTTTGTTGGAAGGAGTTTGCTCTGCGGAGTTCATCTTCACGTTTAGAGAGTGCTTTAAACATTACATTACATTTACATTATGGCGCGTAGTGCACATAATGTAAACATAAAAACGAAAGAGTGTCGCCTTGCGCGGTAAATATAAAAACCGTATTAAACTTTAGACGCAAGCTTATAATGCCAATATTCCTTACGTATATCATCACTTTTCATGTTTTGTCTAGTAATATTCAATATTTATTCATTGATAAACTGGAATTCCGCTGTTTAAAAAAAATCATGTTTTGCTAGAATACTTTTTCATACTGCGCTACTTCTTATACTTAAGATTAAAACTTAAGTTAAATCTTAACTTTCACTTAATTTTCCTCGCGCTAAGTGAAACTTAAGTCCAATTTTAAGAATTTTTGTGGATACGGATTACTTAACTTAAAGCTGCCCAGAACGTTACTGCAGTTACTCCATCACGCTCAACACTGGCACTTCAAGATAAACTATACTTTTCGACGCAAAACGCAAGGACTCTGCCACGCCATGTTTGTGTTCGACTCCAACATGGTCACACGGCGGTGACGGACTTGTTGACATTCGGCCATCTTGTCGACTTAAGTGTAATTCCGGCCCGTTAAGCTCGGTCCCCAGCAGACTTAACGTGACCGCCAGTTAAGTCAACTTTAAGACGGATTTCGCGCTTAAGATGAATTCTTAAGTCCAAATCGTGATTTAAGTCTACTTAACGACTTAAGATTTTTTGTGGATACGGGATAATAGTTGGTTTGGGTGTATTTACCAAGCCTAAATATTATTCCACTACTTGATAAACTACATTAATGACGTGGATCTGGTAATTTGTTGAATAATTACTCCGGAATCATGCTTACTCCTTCTGTAGATTGAGTCAAACCTTGCAATGTTATTTTTTAGCACTTTCGTAAATAAAAATTTTGTATACTGCATACAATAAGCTTATCGGTTGGTTATAATTTAAGTAATGGATATATATTGTTTTGTATATCTGTAAAGATCATGTAGGATCTGTAGTGAATAGTTTGACAATTATTTACACCGAACATCTCACTGGCTTGTCTGTTTGTTATAGTCTTATAGAAAAGGCAGCTTGTTGATCGACAACATTTGATGGAGTAGTTATACATTTAAGCTAATTGAAAGGAAAATAAGTTCCCTGGTCAAAATTAAATTAGTAATAAAATTTCGGCAAAGAAGTTTCGTACCCTTCTTTCCAAGCTTCTCTGATAGCGATACCAAACTAAATAAACTTGAAGATAACAAATCAACCAAACGCCAATAACATATCAGATGACTACACTAGTAATTATGTTATATAAAACTACAGACATAGCTCAAACAAGACTAATATGTACTACCCAATTATTGAAGTGAGTTCGGCTATTGGTGGAGACACAATGGTGGTGTTGGTGGTGGTGTTGTAAATGGTGGCGACCCAAACACGGGGACAAGACACCGTAACCATTCATCAACTTTGCATTAATACACACTACTGGTGACTGCTTCAAGATGGGAAGGTCACGGTCAAGAAGTAGGACACCAAAACGACATAAGAGCAAAAGGTCCCACAAAAGAAGGTCTCGATCTAGAGAACGAGAACGACGCAGACACAGAGACCGTGAGAGGTCCAAGGAACGTGCCAAAACCAGGTAATACTTATAGGGTTATACAGGTTAATGGGACGGCAGGGATAGGCACCACTTAAGGGTCTGATGGAAAAAGGGGAAGGGGGTAATATTTTCTTTATTGCAGCTTCTAATCTTGGTGTTTAATCATTTATTATTATTATTGCATTTATTGTGTAAATGGATGATGTTACTATGGTTATGGCATTCTTGACTCCTAATAGAGGGCAGTTAGTACGCCTATCCGAGTCTCACCCTGTTGTTGTTGTTAAGTGCACATATCCATGGCATTATTATTTCTTCGTGTTCTTCTTTAGTCCAATTATTTGTTTGGTAATTCTGGATAATAAGTCCGCCACCCCGATTCCCCACCAATCCCCCTATCCCTTCAAACAAGCTTGGAGGATCCTGGGGAATCGGGGTTTTTGGGGGGGGATGAAAAATAAGCTAAATATGGGCCTTCAAAAATTTTAAAAAAAAATGTTATTTCGAAATTTCCTATTTAACCTAACCTAATCTAGCAGGGGGGGGCGCACCTCCCCTGCTAACCTAACCTAAGCTAACCATAAACTAACCTAACCTAACCATAACCTAACCTAACCTAGCAGAAGAGGCTGCGCCCTCCCTGGAACCTCCGCTAGGACATTAACCTAACCTAACAAAGGGGACCTCCAAAATTATACCATTATGACTTACCGGTGTGGTGTGGTTATTGTTAAAGCGATGGAGGTGGGTAGAGTTTAGCGGCTTCGTTCAGAAAGACGTGAAGTTTCTTTTCAGGCACTAAACCATGTCTCATTAACAGTTTGAGTAACCCTTCACAGTCCTTGAAATATGTTCCACAAAAATCACCATAGGACAAATAACATCCTTCACAAGAAACGGGAAGATGTTCGTCACGTCTTACTGCGTTGATAGCTATATTAACAACTGACATGAGCCTGTATAGGAACACCTGACCTGCCCCTAAAACAAATGAAAAACGTAACTGAACCTAGCGTGGAAAGATCTAATTGGTAGCGGCAAGAATGGCAGTGACCAGTGGCAGCGCGATTGGACGGTTCAGTTCTATAGATATCATGAAATCCTTTTATGCCATTACCCACAAATTTCAGTCATAAACAAAAGATAATCATTTCAATGTTTTCTTTTGACTGGTGTAGAGCTCGCTGGACTTATAAACTGTTGAATTTCGCCACACTTTCGAGTGCTATTACGGCCACACTAGAAGTGAGCACCTCATTTTTTTTACGTTTACGCCACCACCACCGAGTCTTCTACATGATATTTGAGTTTCGTGTTTGTACGTGACACAGACCTATTCTCCAGTTTAACCATTTGTTTTTGTTTTTAGTTTGACAGCTGCACAAAAAAATATTACAGCAAGATATTCAACTCCATATTATTAGTATCATTACAGTTAGCTAATACAGGAAGCTGATTATCTACTACAAATGAGTTACACTAATTGTGATATAATGAGGTATTTCGTGATATTCAACTACTAATGAGAAGAGTTGAAGCAAAGAATCTATCTATTGGCTTTGATTTGAGACGGAATGAAGCTTTACTTTTGCTTGGTGAACTTTGCTATGTAGTAGAATATAACTTGTAGTGTAGAGATGGTACATAGAATCGTTGTGTGTGGGCACCTTTAAGTGTATTATATGCATTGTAACATGGAATAACCAGATTCTTTCATTTCAGTCGCAAGCTATCACGATCCTCCTCCTCCTCCTCAACGAGTGATGAAGAACCAAGAACTAGAGAGAAGAAGATTGATGAAGTTGACAGATTGGCAGAACTGGAGAGAGTTAGGTAGGTTCCATTCTTCATGTTGTATTTACATGTAAAGTACATAATTGCATTTCTTTCATGCAAATATATAAGCAAACACTTGATTATATATTGTTATGAATTTTGGTATGCATACTGCTGCATTGACTTCAGAGATAATCAGAAGTATGGCCAGACACTAGCAGCTTAAATATTTGACTCAGTATGGTGGAAACATCAAAAGGACTGGAGACTGCTTTTTCTGTTATCTCACGGTCTGAATTTGTTTTGTTGTGGGTGTATGTACTCCATGTAAAGCTTCCTTGCTCATTAACAGGTGAGCAATATTAATGGTGGAATTACAACTAATGTCATTTCTCTTTACTTAAAGGAGGCAAAGGGAAGCAGAACAAAAGATGGTAGAAGAAGTAGCAGCCAAAAGACTTGAAGAATTAGTGGCACGAAGGGTGGAAGAGGAGTTGGAGAAGAGACGAGAAGAGATAGAGGCAGAGGTGTTAAGGAGAGTGGAGGAGGCTAAGTGCCTCATGGAGCAACAAATGTTGGAAGAACTTCAGGAAAAGCGTCGTCAGCAAGAGGAGGATCAAAAGCAGCGAGAGGTAAAGCTTTCTTCCTCATATGTCAATGGGGATCATTTTGTGGCTATATTCAGCTGTGTTTGCAGTTATAGTGCTTATGTCAAGGGTGGGAGGGAGAAGGTAATAGTGGTGGCGGTGGTGATGGTGGTGGTGCAGCAAGGAGCACTTGTACACACCACCTTGGTGAGAACATGTGATCTCACCTTACTGCCAGACATGGTTTTAGGATTTGTTTCAGATGATGATTGCAGGATTTTATCAGGAAAGAGATGGAGCATTGTTCCATTTCATGTTGACATATTATTTCTGAAGGAAAGTAACTCCCATGATATGGGAAAACTGTATTTTTATGCCAGTAATAATTACTGGTTGAAATAGTAAGCATTTGGTTATTAAGCACTCAATAGGATTGAAAAATATGAATATCCATTTCAAGTTTAGTAGGTTAACCTCAATATTTTGGAGAAATACTATGAAATGTTTTAGGCTAAAGATCATATTTGATTAGTTTATAGGTAAAAAGATAAATAATAAATTTCCATTTTGCATGAAAACTAACTCACATTCTTTCAGCTGAATTTTCTATGCTTTGAAAGGAAAATGTGTGTTTGGGCCAATTTATGATTCCAGACACTGTACAAATCTTAATCTCTGGTACATGATACAGCTTGACATTTTTTTGGTCCATACGGTTACCAAGTTGAGTGTCAGGCTGGATGCAAATACCTCTACCTCCCTGTCCCTCTTTGAATGTTCTATTAATTTTTCAGCAGAATCCTCCTCTCAGTTTTCAGTCTGTCATGATCATGATTCATGTGTGTTTGTATGTTTTTTTTTTTTTTTTTTTTTTATGTATGTATGAGAGAGAGAGAGAGTTAACGAGTGGTTTGTTTTGTCTGGAAACAAACATGGCAGTGGCATTGAGACACTTTAGTGGACAACCACTTTAAACAGACTAGACATAATAATGGCGACTTGCAACCAAGAATTGTCAGCTGCGGATTTTAGGGCAGAGCAGTTCTAGGAGTGGAATTGGCATCATCCTTATGGTAACTATATAACAGGTATAGTGATTTTTATACTGGTGCAACCTAAGTTCATTAAGTAGGTAAGTTTCCATTGTTATTAATTTATTCCTGTTGGGGGTTTCCTAAATTATGTATGAAAGAAGTTGTTGATTGACAAATTTTCATGATTATTGGAATCTCACCCACTTAATGGATTGTGTTGTATCATATTTCTTCTTGCAAAGTATCAAATGTACCATTGTATTTTTCAAAAGTAATACAATTAATGAATGATTCTTTGCAGGGAGATACTGTGTCTTGTGTCTTTAGTGTTGGAAGTAAGCATGTTGGACTTCATTCACACAACTGCTGCAATATGAACTCAAAAATCAACATGCTTGCTAATAGAGTTTTTAACTTTAAATGAAGTGCTATTTTTAAAGTTTAATTGTCATATATTTATATATATATATACTTATATTACCCTTGCCTTTGTACCCATTGTTACCATTGATGTCTAATATGAATTTTCTTGTTTATGGTAGTGACTATCTGCTAGCTGCTAGATGTCTCTCACTTCTAAACTATTTCTAAATTGTACTTTTTTATGTCTGTTCTAAGGCAAATTGAAGCCTAAAATAACCTATGTAAAATTCATATTGCATAAAGAAGTGTGGAGATATCTGGTGACCAGCTCTTTTCTGACCATCATACTGTTTGTAGACTTATAAAACTTGTCTGACCCTCCATTCTGCTTTCTAGGAGGAGGAACGTAAACAACGAGAGGAGTTGGAGCGCATCATGGAAGAGAACAAACGGAAAATGGAAGTTGCACAGATGAAGCTGGTATGTTTTGTTCACTTTTGCATTTTATTGACTACAAATTACTTCCTACTTCCTTGCTATAAGCTACATAATAAAAGTGAATGAACTGGTCAAGTAGTGATACTTATATGTTTTAACCATTTATATGCCATGTCAAAATGTTGCTTATTAGTATATGATAACCCTACAATAGATATTATATATGAAACACAAAATCACTTCATATGGGATGCATCAATTTATTTTCTAGTAGTTATACAATGTTTTGTCACAGTTTTCAGATTCTTTCATCCTGAAGGTGACATCTGGCAACTTTACATTTAAAACTTATTCCCTGGTGTGTGTGTGTGTGTGTGTGTGTGTCTTTTATATTATTTTATCATATTACATTGTGCTATCTACCTATATACCTTGTGATGGGAGCTGCAAGAATACTACTACCGCAGTGGTAGGATGTGCAATATGTCAAGAGTGGGAGGTGGTGTGAAGATGTAAGTGTGGCTGCAGACGAAGTATGAGGTATGAGAGATATAGGAAAAGGGAAAACTAAGCTACAAGGGCTGTGCGTGATGCAACAATAAGTGCAGATGAAAGGTGATGTAGGAAAATTACTAAAACTCCAGAATATGAAAATATTCTGGAAGGAGATACAGAGGATAAGGAAGGGAACATCTGGAAATGAGGAAAGGATAAAGTCAGAGGATGCTGTAATGTTAGTTGAATAAGAAGCAGGTAAGACGAGATGGGACTAGGATGTTGAAGGACTAGATAGAGGAAGATTAGAGGCTGAGATTGTGGCAGTTGAAAGGTAAAATGGAGAAAATGTGTTAGAAGGGTTGAGGTTGAATCACTCGCAGATCATGAAAGAGGAAGTGAAAGGAGCAGTAAAGGAGATAAAAGCAGGAAAAGCTACAGGTTTTGATTGGAATGCTGAGAAAGGGCAATGCAAGTGTGATTGAGTGGTGAATGAGATTGATAATTCCTTGTTTTGTAACTAATATGGTACCAGTTGACTGGGTAAGTGCATGTATAGTTCTCTGGTATAAAGGTAAAGGCAATGGTTGTGAGTGTATTAGTTTTAGGGATATAAATCTGATGAGAGTTAAAGGTAATGTGTATGGTAGGATATTGATAAAGATCATAAAGAGTACAGAAAGTATATGACAAGATTGATAGGCATGGCATGTGGAATGTCCTATGACTTCCAGTGTTGCTAAATCAGGGATTTGATGTTAACATGGTTATTCACTATTCAAATGGATGGTGTGGTAAAGGAGATGAATGCAAGAATGCTAGATAGAGGTCTCAGTTTGGTAAATGGTGATAGAGAGTAGAGGCCAAATCAACTACTGTTTGCAGATGATACTGCATGTTTTGACGGATACAGAGGAGAAATTGTGTCAGCTGGTGGAGGAGTGTATAGGAGGAGGATTTAGAGAGTTAATGGGTAAAAGAGGAAAGTAATTAAATGGTGGTAGAAGGATGAATGGTGAGCTACTCAAGAAGGTGGAATGTTTTAGATATTTAAGATCTAGATTACTGTAGATGCAGGAATAGGGACAGAAGTAGCTGATAAGAAAAGGTGAAATGCAATGGAAATGAGGAGTATGTGGGGAGTAACATTTAAACTGAATGAGAAATGAAGTGGTGCAAAGGAAAATGTGTTACATGAGTTGGCTAGTCGAGCAGAGCAGTGTGTGTTGAGGTAGTTTGGACATGGAGAGAATGAAGGAGGACTGGGTGGTGAAGAGAATAATGGGATCTGATGTGATAGATGGGATATTAAGAGTAAGACCATGAGTGGGATCCATGTATGGTGTTAAAAGAGATTTGATGAAAAAGGAATGTCCATGGAGCAAGGGTGGATGATTGTGCGTGTTAGAAGTGAATGGAGAGCAGTAGTGAATTCATGAGTAATGACCCATGGAGGAGGTTTCCACACATATGATGTAACCCATGATCAGGTGCGTGGAGAGAGGGACATGTGCTACTTATGAAGTGTCAAGGGTAAACCGACAGGCCCACTCATGGAAGAGACCCTCACCCTCAGCCCTATTTGTGTGACTGACCTGATGCGCTGTTGGTCAAGGTGTTCTCTTCTCCTTTAGGGACCTAGGGGCTAAACCTGAGGAGTATATGTCTATGTACACTTGGATGTGTGTATGTGCACCTTTCCTTGGCTACTACCTTTAGGGAGATGTCAGTCTAGTGCATAGATAGATTGATGTCTAGTAAAAAGAGAATGATTTGTGGTGAAATACAGCACTCAGAGATGGTTTGAGCATCTAGTGAGGAGATGACAAGTAAGATATAAAAGAGTTGGTGGGAGTGTGAGAGGCTGTTGCCCTGTAACTTAGATGGATAGCTGAAGTGAGTGAAAGTAATTGCAGCGTGTAGGATGAGATGTAGCCTTGTCAATTGGTGTGGTTTCTAGTTCCATTTATATTGTATCCCGGATTGTTATATGTTGGTAGTGGTGTAGTAGGTGAAAGTGAATACTCCTCAGGTATAGCCACCCTATTGAGGGAGCTCCCAAGAACAGGTGTTTGTGTAGACTTGACTAGATTATGCGATGCTGATTCACTAATTATAAATGATTAACCTAAGAATCTAGAATAATCATATACTTTCACTTACAAGTCACTTATGAACTTTTAGGCTGAGCAGCAGCTGCAGATGGTAGAGGAGCAACGCAAGATTGATGAAGAGCGGCAGAAAATCAAGAGAGCACTTGAGAAAAAGACTCGTGAGGAGCAGAAGATTATCTTGGGAAAGAATAATGCCCGACCCAAAATATCTTTCTCAATATAAGCTCCGTACCAAACTGCATGGGCCTTATGTCTACATCAGCAACCTTCAGACTTCATATTACTTTTATTTTACATTTCCCTCCCCTCTTTTTCAGGACTTGCTTTTATTCCTGCATGGGAGTCAACAGAATGTCTGTTTGTAAAAACCCAGATGCTTGGCTATCAAACCATTTCATGATATTTCATTACCAGAAGTGTGTTTTATACTGTTAGAATTGTCATTAAGTTCAGGTATTCCCTTTAATCGTTTTAGTGTTGAGTGTCTGGTTTTTTACCATTGGATCATATGTATATATGGTATGAGTGAGATAGGGCCAAAGTTAGAAAGTTAGGTTGATATATATATATATATATATATATATATATATATATATATATATATATATATATATATGTATGTATATATATATATATATATATATATATATATATATATATATATATATATATATATATATATATATGTGTATGTATGTATGTATATATATATATATATATATATATATATATATATATATATATATATATATATATATATATATATATATATATATGTGTCTGTGTGTGTGTATGTTTGTGTGTATATGTATGTATATATGCTGTAGCCTCTCAAAAATTTGCAATTTGTTTTTCAACATTTTCATCTAGTTTCGTAAAAAAAAAACAATTTCATAAACGATACACAATATTTCATACAAAATATTCATATTTAGTACCAACAAAGCAAGTTTTTGATGAGAAAATGTGATTGTAGCCAAGCATGTCACATTTATGTGACGTACAAGCCATAAACCAGACAAATATAACAGGCCTCATGTGTTCTAAGGATCCTATAAGCTGTGGAAAAAAGTCCAAAGGTGCTTGGCGTGGAACACTCATGAATTAACTAACATGTCCAATGCCAATGAAAACACCAGGACATAACATTATCTATCTATATACCTGGCTGATATCACCCCTAAGGGGGGTTACCAAAGACAAGGCGTCCACCCACACACATCTTTATTATATATACGACATCATTTGCAAGAAATGAATGCATTATACTATTAAGGCTATATTCAATGAAAGTAACTGCGTCCTATGAATGAATCTACACCTTTCATTATTTTTCTAGAATTATTCTCATACCCGTATCATATTTATTCTTAAAACTAATATGAAATTTTCTCCTACGCTTCCTCTCTACTATTCACCCTTTAGTTTGTGAAATCCAAGAGTGGCTGTTTTGCCTCTAAAAAGTCTGTGTTTCTGCTAGTTTCCAAACCATGCTGTTATTACCGGTAATGAACGTGTAGACCCACTGGCCCATTCTACCAGTGTTAGGATGCCTTCATTTCACAAAAGTCCCAACCTGTGATAATTTCCCTCCTTTCAGCTCCTTTCTGCTTAGCTGTTCTCAATCCTCCTGGTCTGATCTCTCAAATAGTATACTGTGCAGTTAAACCATCCATCTCTTCTTGATCAGACTCTTGTCTCAAGAACAGATGGTGAGAGACTGCACTTAAGCAATTACACACAGGTCATACCAACCTCACTCAATCTTATGACACTCCACAGACCTTTTGGCTGATAATATTCCCTCTTTGTATACCACATTCTTTTCTTTTTTTCCCTCTTGTTACACGGTTGCTGAAGCAGCAGCTTTTCCTCACTTAGCTCATCTCGCCTGGCTCCCATGCCCTAATGATATTTTTACAGAATCACCACATTTCTCCTTTGATGATATAGTTTCCTTCCTGCAACAAATCCATATCCTCCATTTGATCTGACCATTTCACTATAACTAATTGTTGTTTTTATCCTATATTTCACTATGACATTATTTCCTTGCTCTAGTGTTTGGTTTTTATCGTACCATACCGCCATATGACCTCTGATGTCTAGCACTTACTTTTTTCACATTAATTCACTCATTCACTCACTCTGTATTCATTCCTATGAAAAAACAAGGTACAGATCGGAAGAGTAATGTCTCCCTGAACCCTAAATGCCTTGTCTTGGTATCCGCTTGTAATGGGGATATAAGCCAGGTACAGATAAGTAATAATGACAGCAGTGATGAGAAATATATCACTAGCAGTGACAGTGGAGCTACCTTGAAACTGCCATTTCATGTCAGAAGGTTACCAAATAGTTATCCTTCAAATCCCCTAAAGTGGCAATTACACATCGTATCGTTATTTAAATTTCACCATTGTTTTCAGTGAGTTAAGACGCTTCATAATATATGATGAAACAAAAAAAAAATTGCTGTTTGTTACTTTTTTCAAGAATATCCGATGAAAACAATAGCCATCGTTTAAGGATTAAAAAATGAAATTTTCAATTTTATTATTTGCCATTCTCAGGAACTAAGTCCCACAAATTTTTGAGTGGTTTCTGTGTGTGTATATGTATATATATATATATATATATATATATATATATATATATATATATATATATATATATATATATATATATATTATATATTATATATTATATATATATATATATATATATATATATATATATATATATATATATATATATATATATATATATATATATCACACGGTGAAATTTTCTTAACTAACTTTTCTGTAGAGATATTGATTTTCAGTAAAATATTCCCAGTGAGCCCTGCACGCAGGATTGAGACTACTTGGAGACTGTATAGTAGGGTTAGTTTCTATGACTTATTTACATCTTAGTGAAAAGTTTGATATGCAGCATTGCTAAGTCTTGTTTGAAGAATCCCTTAAGGTGAGTCAAGAACTATAAAGTCTTTGTTCCAGAACGGTCTATACTCCAAACAGGACCATACTAAGAAGGCAAGATTTACTGGTATTTGGAAGCTTGTACTGTAGTAGAACTTTTCAGTTATCTACATAAATTCATGATTTATTATCCACCCCCCATGCCATGGATTAGTTTAAGAACTGTGCCAGATTGGCAGATACATTTAGCTTCATTATTTGTTTTACCTTCACTCGCCCTCTATGTACAAAGTTAACAAATTTACTCTTGTAGATTAACTAAACTTTCAGCTTTATATTCCAGTGAGGGTTTGTCTGTAAAATTATGCCAACATTCATGTTCTTTACATCCCAATAAATTATATCTCATAATTAAATGTTATCCTTTAGTTAAATAGTACTTTGCTTTTTTGCATACCTACTAAAACCTACTTGGGACCAAAAAATTATTGCAAAAATGGAAATTGACCAACATATTTTGTTGAAATGTGTATAAATACTAAAACAAGTAATTCCTTTAGGCTTTTTGGACCTCATATCCCTCTTTCTGCAGGTCCAAAAATACTGTTTTCCCTTCTGTGTGATGATTGCATAGAATTTTTGGGTGAAATTTTATATATAGATCACAAGCTGTATAACAGCTATTTATTAAGCAATCGGCAGTGGGCTCTGCTTCTGCCATGTTCATTGAGGCAGATTCCACTCCCATTGCACATATTGATTAATCTGCCTTCAAATTACATTTACCTTGAGTTTGGGCTTCTTTTATGTTGTTGAGTTCATTGGGCTGTAGTAGGTGCTTGTATTGTTAACTGTACTTGTTTTAATAATAAAAAAAATATTAAATAGCACTTTTAGTTGAGGGTTATTTATGGCTGAATATGAGTGCCCTTTTGTTTTGTGTGCTGACCAACTGTGCTTCACTCAATGGCATGAATTTATCTACATCTAATACTTTATCATACGTGTGATAGCAAGCGGACCTATTGAAGGTTTTATCAGGGCAGCAATAATTAATTATTTCCTTGAAGTTTATTTTATCATGGTAGGGGTTGCAAGAATACTACCACTGTATCTCCTGCGGCTTGTTAAAGACCACTAAAAGTGGTGAAGCGACGTGTCTGGGAACTCTGTACTCTCTCCTACGAAAACACACTGCACAGCAGGGTAGGGGAGAGTGAAGGCTCCCTCAACCATAAATGCCTTGTTTGGTTACCCTCTATTAATGGGGCTATAAGCCAGATATTTTGGGTTTTTATGGAGTTAGAAAAAGCATGTGACAGGATTGATAGGGATGATTTGAGGAGTATACTAATACAATTGTATGGGCTAGGTGGCTAAAAGGTGTGAATAGTAGAGCATGTGAAAGAGTGGAAATTTTTTTCTATTTCTTTTTTACTTCCAAGCGGAAAGACAACAGACTGACAAAAAAAAGTCCTTCATTGTATTTACATTGTGATCCAGAATAGCGTGAATGGTTTAGTAATAGAGTTGGATTATGTTGGGGACATGTAAGGTCACTGGTTCAATATTGTTATGGATGGTGTGGTAAGGGATAATGTGGGAACGTCAAGTAGTGGTCTTAGTTTGGTAAATTCTGATAATAAAGTGTGGAAGATAAATGGCTCCAACCGGCAGTTGATGTTTAGTTTGGTAAACATGACCAACACAATTTTAACAATCCTTCTCCATGGAAGATTGATTGTGTAGATGATAATTTTGTGTTAATGAAACAATCTGCCAAAGACATAAGTGACTTTTAAAACTTAATTTCAGATTATAGGTAATATGTATATTCACAAAGATTTATCCATTTAGATAGTAAAATAGTATCAATATATATATATATATATATATATATATATATATATATATATATATATATATATATATATATATATATATATATGATATATATATGATTCAAATACAATTAAGAATTCACAGTGCAGTAGATCTTTTTATATAAACTGAAGCTTCACAACATAAGAGTTACATATAATAATTTTGTCGATTTTTCAAAATCACTAAAGCATTAATCTTACTGAGCTTCTTATTTAGGAAAATATATTCAACATCAGTTTGTGTTAAACTTTGAAAATGCTCAGAATATTCCTGATTGTTGGCCCCATTGCTAACAAAACTTCTGTCGAGCTGTCCATTAAATATGTTGAATCTACATTGCACCTACGAGACAAGGCCTCTCTGTGACTGAACAAACTAGTGGTGAATCTGGCAACTGCATGAAATTACCTTGCATTACCTAGGCGATGTTGAATACAAATTTGGAGGGAGTCATAAAATACATGTTATAATTATTACAGTATGTATAACATGTTGAAAAATTACAGGACAGGACAAGATGATCTGGTAAGGTCTTTTGGGGTGAGATAACCCTCCTGAAAGCTGGCTAGGTCATTCAGGTAGGCAACTGCTTCCGAGTACTGTTCAGTAGGAATAATGTTGGTGTGGGTGTGAAGGCGGAGGTAGTGATCCAA